>JAPSGF010000074.1:2586439-2646439 GCA_035772895.1 Perdix hodgsoniae
TATTTATTACTAAATTTGCAGACTGAGTTTAGAGAAGGATGTTTTGTGCGTTTCAAGATTCTCACTGTAAAATCCTGTTTCAGTTGAAGTTGTTTCATTTAGTGAGGGATACCTCTGTGTTTGGAAGCATGTGTGTGATGAACAGTGAGTATATCAGTTTAGACAATTACTTGCTGTATCTTGATGATGTGGTGAAATTAAAAAGTATATTACTGAGAATTAATTTGAAATTCTGCTTTTTTGTGTTACTGTTTTTTTTAAAAAACAAACAACCCTAACACCTAGGAAATAGGAATTCTCTTCCTCTTTCCTTGTGAATTGTTTTCTTTCTATCCTGTTTCTTAAACAATGCTCCTTATTTTTGCACAGTACAGTTACTTATACTTTTTCTTGTCAATAGAAATGTATTAGTACAGCTACTGCCATAGGAACTCATCAAAACATGACAACTAACACCACCGTAGTGGGATGTAAAATATGAGCATTGTAACGTGATCCTTCAGAAGGAGGCTGGCCATAGGTTTAAGTACTTTTCCAGCTCGTAAGTAATGGTAGTGATTAACCTAGTTTAATGAAGAAGGTGTGCTAGCACTGCTGAGATGAGCTGCAACTTCCATGAATCCTCTTGGTGCTGTTGTATTGCTATTCAGATGTTGTGTGGAGTTGTTCTTATTTGGGAAACTGCATCTCTTTGATTCTGTTTTTGTTAGCAATGTTTTATTGTGTTGTTATTCATACTTAAAAAATAATATTATGAAGTGTTTCGTTGGGGAATATTTTTTCAGCTTGAAGTACATTTATGTTTCCAGAATGGGTCATTTTAGAACTTAGTCATGTCAGCATTGCACTCATTCTCTTTCCACTTCTGCCTCAGAAGAGTTATTGTGTGTTTGAAACAGGCAGGGAGTACTGATGTATTGAATTAATTGTAGTACTGCTTTACTACGAAATGTTATGAGTTGAGAAGTTTGTTATCTAACAGCTGCTGTGGTGTTTAACTTCAGGTTACTTGTTGGGAGAACAAGCAGAAGATGTCAAAGAAAAGGAAACTCACTCTTAGTAGGCAGTGAATGCGTTCAGTTCTTACTTCCAGTAGGAAATAGTCACAAGATGTTGAGAACACTTGAATTCCTGTGTTGTGCCATTTCTGACTGTGTAGGATACCTGAGCGGGAGAGACCTGCATCTGACATACCTCAGCATGTTAGATATTGTGGTATTTGATATACAAATGACGTGCTTTTTTTGAAATGGGCTGTCTAAATGTTGCATCAAATCTTGGTCTCTGTTACCTTGAAGCAATTTTTGTTTAAATGAAAACCTAAAATGACTGTATTGATTTAATTGCAATTACTTCATATTTACACTTCTAAGCATTCTGTTCTGGTACTCACGGGCATTATTATTAACCCCTAGAACAGATGGGAAACGAAAATGAGCTCATTCAGAGTTTCATTTTCACTAAAGCAGTTAAAAATGTAAATCAAATTTTGTGTTCCTGAGTCCTCAGAAAAACAGCACTGGAAAGTTTTTCTGCTCCTAACTTTCCTGATATTTTTTGGGGGGGATGGAGGTGAGCAAGACCTGGGCTGGTTTCATGTAGGTGTTTGTATCCTTGTGAACATGGCAGGAATAGCTGCAGTGGCACGCTACAGGTGCTGGAAATATCCATTGCTCCAGGCTGTACCTACAAAAAGAGGGAAAAAGAAATGAAAAATTGCATTGACAAAGAGGAATTGATTGTTACTTCATATAAGGAAATGTGGGAAGGGAGAACTCAGTATTGGAGAAATTCTTAGAAAAGGCAAAAAGGAAACAGGAGAAGCACTTCCCCCCTCTGATTTCTTTTGTTGCTGGGTAGATTTTCAGTTTCTCATATATAGCAGACAAAAATGTGAACAGCTGAATTTTTGGAAGCTGTTTCAGGTTTCTTGAGCTTCAGCCTAAGTTCTAGAAGTAGTGCTGTCATCAGAGTACAATGTCTGATCACTTACAGATTGTTTTTAAAGCAGACAGTGTTGTATGCGCTTCCTTCTTTCTGAGGATTGGATGTTATTGCTGGGTTTACTCGTGTTATACTGATGAAGAATTTAATTGTTTTCCTCAGCGATTGGAAGGCACAGTGTCACAGATATGCAGAATATTCTGCAGGTATATTCCTCATTTCTTGTTTTAAATTATCTCCGAGAAAGTTTGCTCGTTTGTACAGCTGATTTCATCTCTGGGAAGAAAGTTGCACTAGCCTGAAGGGTCGATAGGCATGTCTTGAGCTTTAGGCCATTATGAGTGAATAATAGAGAGCCGTTCCATGCTGATAAGAGAAGATGCACAGCATTGCTCAGATACATGCGGAGGCCAGCACAGTCAAGAAAGCAGGAGTGCTTTTAATCTACACACTACATGATTAGTTCTGCGTATGGAACTTCTTGGTAAAAAAAATAATAATAATAATTACTTGCAGGGCTTCCCTCTGCCTACCAGCATGCCATGAAACTTCATTTTAGTTTCAGCAGGGTGTATATTGTCTATTAGATGTTCTTGTGTTACAAAGACAATGCAATGACAAAAAAGAATGAAGGTAGAGATGTGTGATGATGAGGAAGTAGGGACATGTCCTGTGTGTGTGTGTGTGTGTGTGTGTGTGCGCGTGCCAGTGAGAGCACCCAATAGCTCACCCAAGGGAGAGCTCTTCATTCTGGGATCTCAGAAACAAGGGTAGAGTCAGAGGCATGGTTTCCTGGCAGCTAGGCATGGATCCTCCTTCCGGAGAGCATTTTTTGAGCCAATTCTCATCTCACCAAAGATTTGACTGTCTAAAGGCCAGCGCTACTGGCCTTTTAGGTTAGATATTAGGAGGAAGTTTTTCACACAGAGGGTGGTGACACACTGGAACAGGTTGCCCAAGGAGGCTGTGGATGCCCCATCCCTGGAGGCATTCAAGGCCAGGCTGGATGTGGCTCTGGGCAGCCTGGTCTGGTGGTTGGCGACCCTGCACATAGCAGGGGGCTGAAACTAGATGGTCATTGTGGATTTTTTCAACCCAGGCCATTCTATGATTCTATGATACTGAATACTGCTAAGAAGTCCAAGGCATTGAGAAAGGCCATTTACCTTCAAGCCACTGACAGCAGGAAACTGTCATGTGCTGAGGCAGTCTGGGTCAAGGAAGGACTATGTTTAAGCTGGTAGCTTTAGTTACGATTGCTGTTTCATTACAATTGAATGTTCAGGAATAGGTATATATTTTTAAATGCTAGAAGAAAATTGTTCACCTCTGATAGATTTGAACTACGTACACAGTGTGTTCTGATTTCATTATTGGAGCATGTGTGGCAGTCTGTAGCATTTAGTGCTATTTATCAGCTGTGTACAGTATAGTGAAAAGACAGGTGAGAGGTAACATTTAGATTACTAAATTTAAAAATGCATACTTATTTATTACTTAATTGAGATCTGTACTTAGGTGAATTTGTGTTTCCAACTGAACTTTTACTGAACTTTTTTCGGTCTCAGTTTACCTTCTCTCATCCTCTTTAAAAGGTATGCAATACGTTAATTGTAGAGCTTTTCCCACACATTATTTTCATTCAGAGTAATAGGAGTATGATAAGCTGTACTGGATTTACTTGATATGAAAAGCCTGGTCAATCCACAGTGGAGGATCAGGTCTTATCTTTTCTAAACCCCAGACCACTAGCAGGGACTCAGTACCATTTCTAATACTTAATATTTGAATGCTGTTAATACTGTATTCTATTTTTTAGCCTTCTTGTAAAAGATAACGATTTTTCTTCTAGTGCTCTTAACACATTCTCAGTCTCTATCTACTCAGTTTACAGTTTGAGTATTTTTACCACATGCTTCAAATTACTCAATGAGAATGTTCTTGTGGTAGGCAGAGATAGGGTTTTCTGTTGTTTGTTTGCTTTTAAATAAAAATGTTCAAAATTTCCTTTTGCCATAAAGAAATTTGCCTGTTAATCTCGAATGCCTCAAGCAGATACTTCCCAACAGGATGTCTATCTCTGGGCTTTATCTGTTTTCATCATGTCCTTTTGTTCTTTCCCTTTAATGCTGGTATATGTTCAAATTTCTTTGCAGTTATACAACCGAAGCACAAATGCTTATAAATTCTTCATTATGTCACTGATAACTTTAAAATCTACTAAGGAGTAACAGTTCATCTGTCTTCCAGTTTCCCTACTTTGTATTGTCAGAGGCTGCCCCTGCAGCATTCTGTGTTTACCCCCTATAAATACTATTAGTGAATTAATTAAGCAGGAGGCTAGTTGACACAAAATGGTTCATGTCCATATTCCTAGCCCTAAAAACCAGGGTAGCTATATCCAAATTTTCTTCTGGGAATGGTTGCCTTTAAGTGTTAGGGAGAAAGCTAGTTGGCCTGGAGAAATTGTTTCAGGCCCTTCTCTTACAATTTCACAGTACAGGCGGTTCATTTCCATGCATGGGAACTCTCACAGCATTGTTTATTTTAGTATAGATGTGTAGCTTTTACGTGTTTAGACAGCTAAATCAATATGTTACCTCTTTATCATCATTTCTCAATTTGTACGTGGCTGTGTTCTCAGAATACACTGGGATGCTTAACGAGCCCTGTAGCAGTGTGTTGGTGCTTCTTGATCAAAAGATCTTAAAATTAGTCATTGTTGTTTTAGTTTCAGTCTGGATGTGTTTGTGTTTCAAACTTGGAGATATTTTCAAGTTGAATGTGTTTTTCTGCAGGCCAGATTGCATTCTTTCTTACAAACTAATTTCTGCTAAGATTGTGAGGTAAAGAAGCGACTCACTCCCCAGACAGCTTTTTCCTCTTTGCATACAACTTAAAGTATTTGTGATCCTTTTGTGCAGAATCCCAGCAGGATTTTCTTAATCAGATTTTTTTTATTCTGCTCTTATTTTTTTAATGAATATTTGATGCAGCTGTGGTATAATGTTCAAGAATTAATTAATTTTCATATTTTTGTTTGATTAACAACATAAATAGAAATGTGAGCTAGTATGTTTGCTTTGATTACGTGGTCTACATGTGAGAAATTGTGAATGGATTTAATTGCAGGAAAAATACGATTGATAAGATGAAGGCAGAGGAGTGCAGCACTGAATATGTGCAGATTCTAACAGTAAAGTTACAGAAAAATTGGCGTCGTGATGTATTTTATATAGACCTGTAGATTCATTAAATGTAAAAATGGCCTGTGCACAGCAGAAATCAGTGAACTTTTTTTTTTTTTGTTCTGTGTCATATGATTTACTCAGTATCTGCTGAACAGGCAGGGAGAAGTAGTGTGGAAACCTTTATTTTGGTGGATGGAGCAACTGCTGAGAATCCAGAACACCTTTTTCTAGGTGGCTGTTTTCATGGGATTTGTGTATCCCATTTGCTATTCCCTTGTATAGTCTCCTCCCAGTTAGCTGGCTTCCTACTGCACACCTATCTGTGCCTCTTTCAAAGAAGTGCTTGTATGTAGCAAAGAGTGAAGAGAGCGGAGAAAGGATTGGGGAGAAAGGATCGCTTTCCAGTGCTTATGATGCTCCTTTGGCCATGTAGAGTTTGGACTTTGAAGTCTCATTCTAGAAACTGCTTAGATGTTTTGTGTTCAGAGAAGAACCAACATTTATGTTGGCACCGTTATAATGAAATATGAAAGCATAAAGCAGTACCTGTATTACCTTTTTTTTTCTTGTAGTGTTCTAAGTCACAGAACAAGTATTTTTGTCTTCACTGCAGTTTCAAAAATGTGCAATATTACTAAATACTGGAAACACATTCAAATAAATAAAGAGTACTTATTACCATCTGTAATACTAAAGATGTCAATGTTATTTATAATGGATTGAGAGAAGCTCAGAGAACTGGAAATCCTTGGTAGGGTAAATTCTTTCCAGGGCGTTATTTTTGTGCAGTATTATCTATTGGCTAGCAGGCAGAAAGCTAGACACTTATTCTTGACACAGGGGGAAAACTGAGAATGAAAAAATGAGATTGAGAATGTTTCTTAGTTTTGTTGTGCAAATACCATCTCATTTTCACATTAGGTGATGAAACTGAACTAAAGGCAACAGGGAAATCACATCCATAATTGTGGGTAGTTCTTTCCCAAAATTTAGGATGAAAGTTGAGACTGATTTACCATAGAAATCTTCCCTTCATAAGAACAACGCTTCAGACAAGGCGCTGACAGAATGTAATAAGTTGTACTGTTGTAATACGCATCATTCCTTTCTCCTCCTTTTGCACCGACGGGCGAAAAAAGCAAAAATATTTTCTTGTAATTTGAATTTCATAGTAGTTAAATAATAGACACGAGTAGCAATTGGCAAATGGATGTATAGCTGTTTATACTGCATACAATTCTCTTCATTTAGTTAATTAAGTACTTTTATATTATCTACATAGCTTTATACAGTCAATACGTCTTACAGTCGATGTTATTTTCAATAATTTCACCATTCAGAAAGTTGTGTGCTTTTGTACACCATCTGCATTAAGAGCGTAAACATGTATTTGCATTAAAATGTGTTTATGGACATAGTTGTTCAGCTCTGGAAATAATTATGAAACTTCGTTGTTTCCTAACTGGCCATGGTCAAAATCCACTGGATGTTAAATGGATTTTGTTTTTAACTTTTGTCAGCAGCTCAAAATACGTATTAGATTTTTAGCTTCAGTATTCAAATGACTGCAGTTATTGCACTGTATAGGAATGATCATTGCTGTTGTAATTTTTTTTTTCTTCATGATATGTATTCTTTATATTTAAAAAGGGTATCTTCTCTTTGAATGCAGGTAGTAGATAAATATATAGGTTGTAGTCAAAACACTGCCCCATCCTAGGATGTGACTATGAAAGGAGGCATGTATATAACCAGCTTGTTTTTGTGTTTGCTTTGACACATGACTTAGTGACCTAAATAGTGTTCACTGAATACAAGTTTTTACATTCCATGCTGGCTTATAAGGCATGCTGTGTATAACTAATACTGTATAGTAAGCTATATTGAGTTGAATCCATTATTATTGTATTATAGTATATCTTTAGCATGGCAATAATCTCTTATATTGCTGCCACAGCTGCACTGAATACAGGAATGCTGCAGATGGTTGCAGAGACTTCCTCAGCATGGTGGTATTGAAGGTTTCAGGCCATTCTGTGTACAACTGCCAGTCAGTCTGTGGTTACCTGAAAAGAGATGAGGAGTGTGGGGTGACACTGCGTTGTTATGATCTGCTTTGTGCATGTCTCAATGCTTTAGTTATCACTTCTTGTGGTGATTCCTACCACGTGGTACAATTCATAATAGCGCATCTTTTCCATTTAGATTCAGACACTGTCAGTAAATCTTAGTGCTGTAGTTGATTGTTTTTCAAAATAAGGGAAACTTGGGTTTTTCTAGAATTTGTGTGTTATGGATATAGCAAAAATCTCGAGGATCCTGATATTTTGCTTAAAGACTAAACCCAGACTACTGTCACACTTGACAGGCTTGATGAGCTGTCATCCTAGGAGGCAACAGAACGACTATAAAATTAGTAAGATGAGTAGGCCTTTGTTGAAAAGTTAATTCCCAGAAGTAGACTGGAGAATTAATACTATTAACAATGGCACAGCTCAGATATTCCTGGATGTGAAGCTGTCAGCTCTAGTAAAACAACTGCTGAAGCAATAAGAGGTGTTGCTGGGTTAGGATACTTTTTGCCAAGCAGTGAGAATGCAGTAGAAGAGTTACTCCTGGAAGGTAACTGTGGGCTTCAGCACTGGTTCACAAGGAGACTCAGATTAAGTATATATAGAAATGAAAGCAAACCTGGAAGTGAAGGATTTCAAAAAAGTGAGTGTTGGGGACATTGTGGTGCCAGGAGTAGACCAAAATGTAGTTGCTTAATTGTGAAGACTTTGTCCACTGGGTCATTGTCATTAGTGAGCGGATACTTTCCCATGCAGTCCTCCTGCCAGCTTGCACGGCAGGATTTAAGAAGAATTCAGGAATGTAGAAGCAGCAAGAGATTTGATTTTTTGCTTTCAGCTGCTATCTTGGCTAACAGGACCTCATGGTGAATGAAGCTTTTGCCTTTTATTTCTGTACTTCTTTAACAGCACAGACTTCCTCTTAACTTTGAGGCAGTCAAAATAAGTCATCTTCTTCTGCTGTCAGTTCTGTCGCGTTTGTCTGGAATCTGTTGGAAGTCCTGTTAAGTTTCTGCAGAGGCAGGTTTTCTGTTTTGTTTTATTGCCTTCCCACCCCATCTGCCCTCATCTCTTGAATTTGCACTCCTGCATACACTCATCTAGCCGGCATAGATTGTTTATCATCTTTCTCCTTATCATCTTACTACTTCTCTGAAAGAGTGGTCAGGCATTGGAATGGGCTGCCCAGGGAGGTGGTGGATTCAGCAACCCTGGAGGTGTTCAAAGAACATTTGGATTTTGTGTTGAGGGGCATGGTTTAGTGAGAACTATGTGGTGATGGGTGAGTGGTTGGACTGGATGATCTCGTAGGTCTTTTCCAACCTTGAAGATTCTGTGATTCCTCCTAAGTTAGAGCATTATTAGTGTTAAAGCATAAAAAGTATCTTAATTTCTTTCCTCTCGCTGTGCCAATAGATATTAAGAACATATTTTTGGTGACTTGAAATGTCACCAAAATTGACATTTGTTTGGTTTTTGTTTTTAACTTTTAAAGCATTACATGTTGCCTTTTTCCTGTTATTGTAATGTCTAATAAGGTGAAACTTTCTAGATTGCTCATGAATTCTACCCTTGTTTTTGTAACAACAGATAATCCATCCTTCCTTAGCAGATGCAGAAGTACATCAAGGCATGTATATGGTTTTCTTCTGTCTGCAAAGGCTTCTTGATAGGACACAAATTTCTTAACCAGCTTTCAAATGAAGCACAAATTGGACCATCTGTCACGTAATCTTATGTAACCTGTGTTACAAAACATTGTTAGCACATTTAAATGCCGGTGCATGCAATCTTTGTTTACGTGTGGATCTGTTGGAAAGACTGAGACTCCCTTTCATGGGAGTGGAGCTTTCCCAGTTTGCTCACAGTTGGCCCAGCATATGCAGGAGGAGTGTTTGGGAAGAGGCTGGAGCTGGAGCTCCGGGCATGATGTGATACGTGCAGTCAGATGGGGCTGCATCGGAACAGAGCGGGGAACAGCGTGCTGTTGCCAGCTGGGAGAGCAGCAAGCCAGATGTTTGAAAAGCACAAATGCTGGAGTTTGCTATTCAGCTGGCTAGATGGCCAAATACAGTGTGAAGGTTTTGATTCGTCATCAAGTTCTCACAACAAACCAGGCATCAACTGAGTACTTACTGAGAGCTGCTGTGTAAGGAATGGCTTGCTGGGTGCTGCTCTGTGTGTCAGGTACTCCGTGTCTCAGTTTGTGCAACATGAAATTGGAAAATACACAAACAGTATTTTGAAGGATTCAGTTGCTAGCTTGTAACTTGGGTTGGAATTCCTGGTACTGTTGCAGTCAAGGGAGAAAGTTCTGAAAAGATTGATGATGTCAGTGACAAAAGTCCCATAGATATGGAATCAAGTGTGAGGCAGCTTGGTGGTGTGTGCTGAAAGTTTGAGCAGAACCTTGAAGTGTAGTGTTGAGTTAAGCATTTCTAGGAACTAGTTTGCTTAACTCTCATGACGAGTTTTATAAAGGAACTTCGATGAAATGAGTGAGTGTGTTAGACATGACTTGATGCAGCAGACTCATTAAGTTCTAAGCAGACATTTCTATCTGGAGTGTGGCGCCAAGCTTCACCATGTGTGCTGAATGTTGCAGCCTATAACTAGCACCACAAATTAATTAGGAAAGACTCAGAAGAGATCTCTACTGGAGAATGGCACCTTCTTCTCCTTTAGCTGAATGTGGAGCTAATATATTGATCGTTGGTCTGTAATAGTTGATGCCATCTTTGCTGTTGTCATGCATGGCAAATTGACTGTGCCCCAATACAGGGAGTGAAATATCCAAATAAGCCGGGCACTTTGTAGCAACACATAAAATTGATTGACAAATACTAAGCAAGCGTGGAGGACTCGTTAAGTTTTCGCTCTGAGGCCATAGTAATCTTCGTCTAGGTGCTTTTGATTCAGATTCTCTGATTTTACAAGAAGCCGATTCAAAAGTCACTACAAACCACAGCTTGAGAGCTTGCTGCATTCTACAAGCCCATTCAAGACTACTGTTGCAAATTCTAAGCATGCCATTAGCTGTAGTTCAGAATTCTTTGTATTTTTGTTCCCAAATATCTGCAAACAGTCTTGAAGCTAACTTATTTATTTATTTTTTCATGGACTGCAATGAATCAAAATGGAGTTCTGTCACAGGAACTGAATGTGTAATACATGAATTTGATTTTCCAGATAATGTTATCTTTTGATTTCCAACTCTTTGAATCTTTAAAGGAACCGGGTTTCCAGCAAGCATTGAAATGACTTGCCCTTTAAAATTAGCCATCCTTCACAGGTCTTTGGTTACCCATGTATTTTCCTGACATTAAGTACTTTGCATATCCTGTAGATCTGGCTGTTCACCAGACTTTTTTTTTTTTCTAAAGTGAAGTCTCTCAGAATAAAGGCATGATCCGAGCTGACAGGAGGTAGTGGGTTGTAAATTGAAATTGCGTTTCAGTTTCTTGAATATTTTAGGTCATGCATTCACTGGGCTAATGTCAGTGTCAGATGCCATGTAGTAGCAGGATGGAGCCTTTTGGTACGTGTACAGGAGCCAGATTTCATCAGTATTTCATTATCAACATTGCTTCATTGTAGTACTTAGTTTTTGTCTCAGATGCTAATGAAAAATTTTATACTGTATATAAATTACTTGTTTTATTAGTCATTTCCTTCTGGTCCTTCATCTATTTTGTTGCTTTAGTTCATTTTTGTACATATTAGCTGCATCTTTCAGAGCCTAATCATTCATTGGTATTGAAATTAAAAGAAGAGAGGATGAGAAGATCGAGACCTATGTGTTGCTGACACTTTGCCAAATTAAGGAAATTTCAGACTCTAAAATCTGAGATTGAAGTGTGCATTTCTGGTCTGTAGATACAGATTTAGGTTGTTTTGTAACATGGCGTTAGCCTTTTGTAAATACCTGATCATTGTTTATGGGCTTTTGCACAGCTGTTTTTTAGTAATAAAAAAGCTCATTTTATTATACTTAAATGTCTTACATTTTAAAAGCAAGACCTGTCTTTATAGTAAGTGTTCTGCTGTTTGTACAGTAGCTGTATGCCAGATTGGTAAGATTAGTATTTAAGACTAGTAAAGCTCATTTAATAAGCTAATTTACAAAGCTTCTCCTCTACACCAAAATTCCAGGTCATTCCTTCTGCAGTAAACAAAAGGAGGGTTTGAAGGATTGAGGTCTGTGCAGTTGTCTGTAAACAGTCAGTCCTTATGTAGCATTAAGGAATCATACAAAGTCAAGCTATTATGGTTTTGTTATTATAGCTGAAATTCAGTAATACAATGTTGTTAAACTCATGGATTCATAAATAGTAAAATGTCCTCCCTCTAAATTACCATGATCTTAACATGAATGAATATGTGATATGTGTAAGGTAAGTATTTTTCACTTGTGCTATGGGGGGGGAAAAAAAACATTTCAGCCTTTTTGGGTTTCTTTTTCCTCAGTAAGCTTAGATGAGTTTGGAGTGTGTTAGGAAAGAGGAAATATTCTTTGAAGATGTGGAACTTCAGTAAACTGAATGAGAGCTAGAGGAGCTGAGAGTTTTTGAGGGTGAAGTGCATGCTTAAGCTTAGGGGAAAAGTACATCATCTCTTTAGGTTGATTTGAATTTTGTTTTCCTGTGAAATAAGACATGATAGCATTGTCAGTGTTGTTAACACCAAAAAAAAAAAAAAAGAAAAAAAGAAAATTTTATTTTGCAAAGGTCTTTTAATTTATACACACCCATAAGACTTTTTTCTAAATCCCCCAAAATTGTTAGTCCAGTGAGTTGGAAACAGTGTATTTATTTGCTTTCAGAGGGAAAAAGGGGACAAGATCTTTAAAATTTCAGAATGCCTGTGTTTGACAGAACTGCATTTACACATTTTAATAAAGAAGGTATTAACAGAGGAGTATATCAAGGATATTCATATTGCTCAGCTCTGCTGGGACATGGGTTTAATAAAAAGCATAAGGTTCAGTATTTGTGTTTTAAAACATGGAACAAAGTGGATTATTCTGGAATACAGGCTTTTTTATTTTTTATTTTTAAGCTTAAATAGCTATTCATTCTTGACAGAATGGACAAGTCCAAACAAAGGTGATTGTGAGCGTACTGTATTTTGAGAACAGTATATGTTTTCTCTGTAGGGATTTTTATTTGCTTTTATTAAGTATTCTTAGGAAATCTTTCTTTCAGCAGTGAAAGTGCTTTATACTAAGCTCAAGCTTTGGCTTGGGCCAACAGCTATGAGGAAATCAGATCCAGCCATAGCACTCCTGGAGTCCCGTTAGACAAGCTAAGGCAGTCCAGCTTCTGCCATTGCTGAAATGGCACGTGCACATGCTCAGCCTGTATTTCCCCTGCTTCAGTACTCATGTTCATCTGAGCCTTGTTCACTTTGATAAACTAGCAGAAAGCCAACCTAGAATTCTCTTGATTTGCTAAATGTTCCCACTTAAGGAGTGACGATGGGGTGCTCAGGAGACAAAGTCATGCAGACCATTGAGCTACTTCTTTAGGTCTTGATTATTTTATGTATATATATGCATAAATAGTTTCAGATTAAGTGGATTAGAATTATTCATGGATTTGATTAATCTGGTCCAGGACTTTGTGAAGCCCATATCTTTCTTTGTTATGTCTTTTCCTTGATTTCATTAGCTTCTGATGATCTCAGAGGAGTACGAGACAAAGCATTTGTTTGTGTATGTGGAAATACAAGAGAAATTGTCTTTCGGTGTTGGTTACTTCAGTTAAAATACAAACTCCTTCAGTCAGAGCACGGTGACAGTAATGATCACAGACCCAGTGATTTACTGAACAGTTTGGAGTCTTCTCCAGCTAGACCTTTGTGGTGACCGGTATTTAAAACTGTTAACTCTTCTCAAGGCCCATTTTGGGTCACAGTAAATTGAAAATACTGTGATTTTGAGAGTTTTTAGCTTTGCACATAGTTCAGGATCCTGCAGAACTGTGCTCGTTCTCCTAAATTTAGAAGCCACTGGTAAGTCTGTCTTAACATACCAACCACTAATGCGTACAGGTAGGAATTTAGCCTGTCAGAATCTATAAACCACAGGCATATTTTGGTTTTTGTTCACAGTTACTAAAATATTTCTGGCTTCAGGATCATCAGAAAAGGGAAGAGATGCTGTCCAGTATATAGATGGATATAGTAAGAGCTTTAAATAGATGCTTCTGTCACTGAGGGAGAAAGGTAGATTTCAGATGATTTAAAATTGTGGTTATTGAGCTTTCAGAATTGAAGATGGGCATTTGATTCCAGGAAACATTTTTGTGTCTGTCTTAGGATTGCTACATGTTGAATGTTGAGAAACCAGTGCAGATGTGCTTTTAGAGCACATGATGTCACGGGACTCATAAGATTGACGTATCCGCCAATTAACCCGACTTATCCCGGGACCTCGACCATCCGGGGGAGAGAAAGACAAACATGGATGCCATAATGTCTTCTCTCAATTTAATGCTGCGTCACATACCTTATATACCATCCTAAATCCCGCGCAGACGCGTACACCCGCTACGCAAGACCCGATGCACGCGAGAGAACCTATACACACACCTACCTAAACCCCCCGCCCGCTAACTCTTAACCTACAGGCCTAGCTTAGCTATTCTAGAACACTCCATCTACTCAGAACTACTGTATTCACTCATAAATCCTTGCTAAGACAACTCAGTACCCCAACATAAGATTACGCTGTGCCGTTTCTGACTGTACGCTTGAAGGTTTGGCTATGCTACTTCATGTGCTTTATCAGTTACGTTTCACAGTGTGTCTTTATTCACTATTTTTAAACTGACTCAAGCAAAGAAGGCATTGTCTTCAGTGTCCTCAGTAACAAGGGCACCCACCCACCTCAGTCAGCAGCGGGCCTTCATTTTCCCCAGTCTTTCTTTTGCTATTGACACATTTTAAAAGGCCTTTATTGTTGTCCTTGACTTTCCTCACCAGATTTAATTTCACGTGGGCCTTAGCTTTCCTTTTGGCATCTCTGCATGTCCTGACAACATTTCTGTACTCTACTCAAGTGCCTAGACTCCATTTCCACATTCTGTAGATTTTTTTTTTTCCTTGTTTGAGTTTTCCCTGATCTTCTTACTCATCCATGTGGGTCTCCTGGCACCTTTGCCTGGTTTCTTAACTCTCCGGGATGCACCAGTCTTGGAAGTAGTGATATTTGAACGTCAAACAACTCTCTTGGGCCCACTTACCTGCCAGCACTCTCACCTGTGGGATACATCCAAGTAGGTCTTTGAAGAAGTCACAGTTCTCCTGATGTCCAGTTTCTTCTATGTAAGATCCTGAAGTCCACCATCTCATGGTTGCTGCATCCAAGACTGTCCCAGTTTTCATTTACATTCCTAACCAGTGCTTTGTAAGAAAAAGTTCCCACAGCATGCCTCTCCTCGTTGGCTCCTGCACTGTCTGCATCAGAAAGTTATCATCAACACACTGTAGGAACCTTTGGGACTATATGTGCCTGGCAGCATCACTTCTCCAGAAAATATCAGGGTGATTGAAGTCCCCCATGAGAACCAGTGCCTGTCATCATGAGGCTATTTTCAGCTGTGTGTGGGAAGCCTCATAGCTTCCTCCTCCTGATCAGGCAGCTGGTAGTAAACACCCACAGTGTGCTACCCCTGTTTGCCTGGCCCTTTATTTCACCCATAAGCTTTCCACTTGTTCATCATTCTTCCCTGGGCAGGGCCTGATAGATTCCAACTGCTCTCTCACATAAAGATCAACTTCACTGCCACGGCTTGCTGATCTGTCTTTCCTAAAATGTACATAGCCATCCATAACAGCATTCCAGTCTTGCAAGTTATCCCTGCCGTGTCTCTGTGATGGCAGTGAGATCATAGCCCTGTGACTGCACACAAAGTCTTTTTGTTTATTCCTTATGCTGTGTGCATTGGTATTTAGACACTCAGAGAAGAAACAGGAGCAGAGGATGCAGGTTTCCCTAGGGGGATGCAAAAAGGGTCCCCCACAGCTATACACGCCCTTAAAGTTGCTGGCCTTCTGACTCGTGTCATGAGAAGCAGCTAAGGAATGGTTGCACTGTTTTGGTTGGCTTGGCTTATTTGCTGTTCAGTTGCAATGGCATTGAGAATTGCCATTTTGCACCCAACCCTCCAAGTGTTGCAGTTTAAATTAATTTATGCATACATAAGTACTACTAGTGTTAACTGCTTTTATTTAAAAGTTTCATAAAATGATTAAGAAGTTCTCATAGTAATGTAATTACTTATTTTTTAGGCTCTCCAAATGATCATTTTATTATAACAAAAATTTAGGTGTAGATGAACTATTATTTTTTTCCAGTTTGTTTGGAGTAGTATCAGTGATACTCATCTGCTTATGATTGCCTTCTGCCATAGAGATCCTATGAATTGCATTTGATCTTAATCTTTGGGTTTCAGATTTAAGAGAAAGGAAGGAAGTGGGATGAGAGGGGAAAGAAGTGGAAAATAAATAGGATTTAGATTTAAAAACCTTTGGGTAGAGAAATGTTGACTTGTATGTTTTAAAATGTTTTAAACAACTTAGTTTTGTAGGAGTGTGTTTTTTTGAAATTTTAAATGGGATCTAAGTAGCATAAATGATCATTTCTAGCTTAAAGGAAAAAGCAACTATATATAAATGCAGTTTCTATTTTGTTGTATCCCTAAAAACAAATAATTGTGCAGTGAAGCTGTTGACTTTTTTTTTAACAGAAGGCAATGTAGCAGTGGTTCACATGAGGATAACATATACTTTGACTCAAATCATATTTGCGTGGGGTACAGTGATATATATAGTATAACTATAACTATATAACTATATATATATATATATATAACAAACTTACTGGAATTGGAATTTGCTAACATGTTAAGAGCATGGTTATGAAACTGATGCTTCATTTCATGAAATAGTGTGCACAAAGTATTCCCTCGAGGTCATCAATAATAATATTTTTTTCTTTAAATAAATGCTTAAAATTATTCTGATTCACCATAAATTAGTGGCTTTGGTGTCTACTGACAATAATTATATCAAAAGCTTTTTTTCTCCTAAGATGTTAAATATTTTTAGTGTATACAAACAGGAAGATAAACGTTTTGAATGTTATTCTGATTATGTAGTATTTTGAGTACAATTTAATTGGCTTGATGTTGTTTTTCAGCAAGTTGAAAGCTTACAAATGTAGGCAACTTTGGAATAATTTCATTAGAGATGTCATAGCTACATGTCTGTAAAATGAAGGTCACTGTGGTCATGCCGTCTTTATATTTTGGAATGTTGTAAGTTCGGAAAGTTACAGTTTATAATGCTAGAATAACTAAGTTGAGATAATTAATTTACTGAGCCGATTAGCTATTTGATTTTGATGTATACGTAGCTTCTGTGCTTGCAGACCACTCTGGGATAATCTATCACTGTGTAGAGTATATCAGCATTTTTCTGAAAGGATTTAAAGGGATTTCTGATAGTCATTAGTTGCAGCTGTGGCTCAGTTTCTGACCTTGAATCACTGCCTGCAGTAAATCTTAACTCTCTTCATCTTGTGTAATAGATAGAATTTGGTATGTTGTTTTTCTTTAGGTCAGAAGAAAGGAAGGAGCTGTTTTTCTGGGCTTAACCTCAGTAAGAGTATTGGTAAACAGTACAAAATAATTATTTAGGGTAGCAAAGTAAAAACTGACTTTGCAAAAATGGGCTTAGTCACAAAAAAACTCAATGAGTCGTACTGGGTCTGTTCAGCCTTGAGAAGAGAAGACTCAGAGGTGATCTTATTAATCTTTATAAATACCTTAATTAAGTGTAGGATCCAAAAAGACATGGTCAACCTCTTTTCAGTTGTCGGTGGGGACAGGACAAGGGTGAACGACCATAAAATGGAGCATTGGAAGTTCTGCACCAGTATGTGAAAGAACTTCTTCACAGTGAGGTTGATGGAGCACTGGAACAGGCTGCCCAGGGAGGTTATGGATTCTTCTCTGGAGATATTGAAGACCCACCTGGATGCCCAGCTTTGCAGCCTGCTATAGGGAGCCTGCTTTGCGGGGGGTTGGACTCAGTGATCTCTAGAGGTCCCTTCCAACCCCTACAGTTCTGTGATTCTGTGGTTTAGTTATGAATTGTTGCTGAAGTTTATGAAAATATTTTAATATCTAAAGCCGAAATTACACATACATGCATTTTCTGTATCATCTCTTGTCAGTCTGAGTATGACTTTTTTCTATACCATTTGATGACCATTTGCAGTATATCTCCATGTCTGTGTAGTTTGTTTCCTTTGGCAGTTCAGTTCTTGAGAGATAAGAATGATTTAGTTACATATATTCAAAATATTTTTTTTATTATTATTTTATTTTATTCCAGTTATCTAGAAAAATATGAAAAAGTCCATCATTTTGGGGAGGAGGATGAGGAGGTACAACCAGGCAATCCAAAGCCACAACTTCCCATTGGTGCAATCCCAACTTCCTATAACTACCAGCAACACAGTGTGTCAGGTAAATTTTTGATTTTTGTTTTTTAACTTTTTTTCCATGTATTTTAGAACAAGCTACAGTAATAGTGTATAAATATATTTATAATATTAAAATCATCAAATCTGTAGGTTCTTTATTTAATGCATCAAAAAGCTTTCCACTGTGAGCCACAATAGAATGAGAATCTGTAAACCGTTACACTTTCCAAATGTTTCTTCTTTTAATTAGCAGAACTAAAGTTATTTGTCTTGAAACACAACGTACCTTGAAAATTCACAGATTTTGTTTCCATTGATTCAGTCATTTCTCTGAAAAGCCAAATATCTGGGTTGAGCATAGCATTATTTAAACTTTAAAGTCTGAGGAATAAAGCTCACGCATAAGAAACCTGAATCAACTTCATTGTAAATTATAGACTGAAGTGTCACTGTCAGAAAATAAACAGAAAAAAACAATAAATCTCATGGACTCTGTGGAATGGGGGGGTGATTTCTTGCATAGAAAGCAACTTCATACTATATTACAATTCTATTCTGCTTTAATTAAATCTTACATTTTCAAAGCTTTTCTTTGGAAGATCATAGTGCAGTATTGCATTCTGGAGTTTCTGAAGGCATTAATATCTAACTAGAATGGTACACAACTAGATAACACATCTTGGAAATTCAAAGGCAAATGGGGCAAATCATTTGAATACTGTAAAAGCAATACTTTAGAAGTACAATATTTTTAAAAAATATGTATCACTCATAAAAAATATTGGGCAAAATATCATTTGAATATTAATCAGTTTAGCTATGAAAACATTGTTTTAATTTTTTTTCTTATTTAGATTACCTTCGTCAAAGCTATGGGCTGTCTATGGACTTTAACTCACCAAATGATTATAATAAATTGGTGCTTTCACTGTTATCTGGACTCCCAAATGAAGTGGATTTTGCAATTAATGTATGTACTCTCCTTTCAAATGAAAGCAAGCATGTCATGCAGCTTGAAAAGGACCCTAAAATCATCACATTACTGCTTGCTAATGCTGGGGTATTTGATGACAGTAAGTATGTGACATTTTTGCAACAGAAAAGTCAATACCTGTTTATTGCTGTTTTTCACAACCCTTAGTAATCAAATTGTTTGTACTTTGTTACCTTGTAATATACCTCTATCTAGTTCTTTTTTTTTTTTTTTTTTTTTTTTTTACCTCTTTCTCATTTATTGTTTATATCAGACTTGGAGCGTTACAAATACTCTTTTAGGTTATATAATTTGAAACAGTCTTATTTAACAGTTAAAGAAAAGTGAGAATCAGCCTTTTATTGGTGCAGCTCACATGTGCAGCTTTGGATTTCCATTACTCGTAGTGCATTACTGCTTTCTTCTGAATTCAGAGGACAGTGCTGATTGCTCATTCTTTCCTAGTGGCAGTCATAATTTAAAAATTAAAAAAAAGTGCTCTGAAAACTGTCTCACCAAGGCCTTATCCTGGTACTTCAAGTGTAGTGAATTCAGAAAACAAATCTCAAAGGATAAGAAATAGTTGATGTATTAACACTTCAGTTTTTAAAGATAGTCAATTCCTTCAATATACAAAAAATATGTGAAAAAAAATTCTTCTGTTCAAAATGTTCAATGTGACTTCCACAAGTTGCTCCTTGTTGATTGCTCATCTGTCTTTCTGTCAGGGAAGGGGGTAGAAAGGAGAAAAGAAGAAGGGGAAAAAAAAGGTTACCCTAAACCATCCTAAAATCATAAAAGCGTATCTCCTGTCTCGTAGTGATGGGGATGGGGAAGAAGTATTTACTGTTTTTTATGCAACTTTTTATATATTTTTTTACCACAGTAAATAGATGAAATGAATGTTTTTAGCTAAATATGTTTGTCTGCTACTACAGATGATCGTATGTGTTTGTTGAGTGTAAATATGCTTTGCACATGTAAGCACAAACATGGTTTGTCAGAGACTCAGTTTTAAAATTCTGGGGAAGAATCCAGGTTAGACACTGTATTCTGACTTGTGCCTCTGCCTTTCAGTTCAGCTCAGATCAATTAGATTCTGGTCTGTCGGTATCTTCATCTAGCCCAATTACAGGAACTTTCTAAGAAAAATGAAACTTAGTTCTCCACATTAATAGTTCCAAGAATGCTCGCTCTCAGATTTGAGTTTGCCATCACTCATTGTTCCTCTGATGGAACTTTTATGGATTAAGGAATTGATAATAATCAAATTTTGTATTATTATTTCACGATTTCTTGGACTTTGCAAAGGTAGGCAGCGTTTCCTCAGGCTCTTACATTGGAATCTGAGCACAGGCTTGTCCATAGCTGGCCTGTGCTTCTACTGCTTACATTGAAAGATATTTGAGTGACAGTAGTCATGACGAGTGGCAAGCATAGATGAGGCTTACTCTTTTCTTTTCCTGTGCAGAAAGCTTCATTTTTATTTTGATTGATGCCTCTAGAGATTACATCTTCCGAGTGTCCCGGCAGCATTAGGCAGACTGTTTAAGACAAACTGGGGAAATGAAGGGTGATGTTTATGTACTTATAAGCATGAAGCTTTTATGTTATAAATAAATATTAAAGGTAAATTGTCAAGTTGTGTGATTAAATGAAATCTGTAATAGCAAACTATGAAAATACTGTCACGGTAATTTCAGGTGTAAATGATAGCTGATTAATTTTATTTGAAGTGAATGTGGGTTTTAGACTTGGCTTGTCTATAATTAAGGTGTTAAGAATGATAATAATATTTATAATGCAGTGTTTCTAGGTAACAAGAAAAATATGTTTTCAGCTCCTTCTCTGACCTTTCAGTAGTTTGAGATGACAGTTATATTGCATGTAGTAGGACAGTCCCAGAGATGTTTCTGTAGTATCTACACTATGAAATGCTGCAGAAAGCCCTGGTTTGGGTTCTGTGGGAGCTGAAATAAGTCTCAGAAATGAGATTTGTTACGTTTTGCTCAAAGCATTGCAACATTACAAACCAAAATGTAAAATAAAGAAATAAATAAAAAGTGTGGCATTACTTGCCATTCGTTTATTACAGAATATTGCAAGACAAAGGTTAGTTTTACAGAGACTGCATCTTATCTCCTACTTGCAAGTGTTGATGGTTAGAAAATCTGTGGTACTGACTCCATTAAACATCCAAGAGCACTGGTTAAGCTTCCTAGTTAAATACTGTCTTTCAGCTGAGTGCTGTGAAACTATCAGTGCTACTGTTCTGCTTTTCAGAAAACAGTTGTGGGAATTTGCTTGACTACTGAAATAGTGTTTACGGCTTATACTGGGTGCGTGGAAAATAGTTGTTCGTGTGATGTTGAAAATTGAACACTTGTCTTATTTAAAAGAGCTAAGGGGAATTTTCCCATGGTTTTTATTTATTTATTTTGGAATTCATAAACCAGTCAATTCTTCTGGTTATTCTCTGTTTAATCTATAAAACTGCAGTAGAAGTTAATTAAATCACTGGAGAAATTTCAGGAGGTTTATCAGATTTAGTACAGGATTCTTTAAAGGAAAATGAGATGCTAGAATAGCCTGTAGTGTTGTTGATTCTTTATTTGGTTTGTGGATTAGCAAAAAAGTTAAAATGTTCAAATCTCTCTCTGTCTCTTTTGTTTTGTTTTTTTACTGAATTCTGCTTTTTATTCTTAAAGCTTTAGGATCATTTTCTGCTGTATTTGGAGAAGAATGGAAAGAGAAAACTGATAGAGATTTTGTTAAGGTAATTTTATGAATATTAAATTATTTTAAACTGCATGTGGTGGGTCTCAAATCCTTTAAAAAAAAAAAAAAGAAAAAAAAAAAAGGAGGTGTACCAGGTTATGTATCTTGAATTACTCAACTTCATTCGTTTCATTTAAGTATAGTAAAACACTAAGTCACAGTTGTCATAAAATGTTGGGATAAGCAGGAAGAAAAGTAGTTAGAGAAGGTAGGTGCAGGTAAATGGATAAAGAGGTTCCATGTTTCAATTCCTAAGAGCTAATGTGTGAAGAGAAAAACTATCCAACATATTTAGCAGAGAAAAGAAGAAAAAGGTAATGTTTAAAACTGCCATGATCAGTAAAAAATAAAACCAAACAAACAAATAACAGAAACAGACATACAACAACATTCTGAATTGTGAAAATAGGAACCATAACACAAGAAGATAAGGCAGATTTAATTCAGTTAGAAATGTGTGCTTGTTTCAGTTATTGTTTTTGCACAAGACGTTTTTATCTTTCCACTAGAGGGCATGATGTACTGCATTAGTAATGAAATGAGGTTAAAAATATAAGAGAAATCGCTTTGTGTAAATACTTGCTCCTTATTGTAGATGAACATTTTGAGGTGAATGAGAGCCTGCAGTGTACTTTAGTTGAAAGAGATCTGACATTTCAGCGTATTTACTGCAATACACAGCAACTTCCTTAGACAGAATTTCAGGTGAAAATTTGTGTGACTAAAGTAGAAGAAAGCCAGGTTAAAGTGTGTTTTGCTAGTTTAAGGCTTTTATTACATGAAAATATGAAAAAGGGAGCTGCTGAGTTATTTACAAATTGGGAGACAGTTTTCTGCTCAATTTCTTAATCTTTTCATGTATTTAAATCTCTTGCCAGTGTCTTTATATAAAGAAATATTTGTTAGGAGCTTTTTCCATTTGTCTTCTGTTTCATTTTTATGTAACTCGATTTTGGGAAAAGTTGGACTGCCATAAGGTTAGTTAAATGATGAAAATTGTTGAAATGTCAGTGAGTAGATTCCCAAGAATTATTTCCTAAATAAAGTTAACAAAAGAAAAGAGGTAAGCTTTAGTTTTTGTTAGTGTATCAACTTCAAAACATGGTTTAAGTGTGCTGAAGAGAAATGTGGAAGGTAATGCTTCTTTTTTGTTTCCTTTTCCACTGAGAATGATGTCTGGAATACCTTAGGTTGTGGTTTTGTTTTTGTTTTTAAGCACTTAGCACTTCTGTTTTAACTTCACCCTATGCTGTCACAGACTGTTGCTGATCCAGAGCAGCAACAAGTACTACATTTTGATCTATAAACATTTAAAACCACGTGGAATTCTAATTTAATATGTTCATTAATTATATAAATTTAAGTAATTGTGACCGATAAAGGCAGATGGTTCTGATAAATGTTTCTAACGAGAGCGTTAAGTAGAACCACTGTAGCTGCAGTAAAATTTACTAACAACAAACTTGGATACTCTCCAAGGTTTATTCTTGAGCATTCAACATATGTATAGTATCACTCTAGTGAAAGACTTCTGAAAGCATGTTAGAAACGTACCACCACATCTAAAAATATCTCTAATGCCAAGGATCCGAATTTTTCATGACATCTCACTTTAAGCATTTGTTTCACCCCACTGCTGAAAGACCTTTATTTTGTACTGCAGCAGTGAATGTATTAAAACAGAAAACAGAAAGCATGAGGGGAACTTCCTGATATAGAATGGAGGTATTTGATTGGCAGGCTAGATATAATGTGTTTGCTTTTTATATCTTTAAGGTTAATAGAATGGTTGTTGAGTGTGTGCTCCCTGCTTTCACTGTTCAAATTACCTTTTTTACAATTCTTGTCAGTTTGTTTCTATTTTACTGCCAGTTCATTTGGTTTTGTAGTCATCATTCCAGTTTGTTTCTCTACTGCAATGGTAGCAGGTTAGAATTTTCTGTAAAAATGAAAACAAAAAAGAATTCTTAGGAGAGGAAAAGTGCAGAATTATAAATCAAAAGCACTGTGATAGCATGAACATAGAAAGGGTGGAGATGAATAGAAAGTAGGGGGAAAGAGCTATTTCTCAAATGTATAAATTCCAAGCTAATTGGAATTAAGTTCACAGAAATTCTGTTGAGCTTGTAAACGTTACCCTCAGACATCAGTGTTTTTTTCATTTGTTGGAATCTGGGTTTTTGGTTTTGTTTTGCAGAGAAATTCTGGAAATCTTGGAACTTGTGAAAATTATTCTTGGAGTTAAATTCAGGATTCATAGAGAAATTGATAATTTGTGTTGTTGGTAAATGAATGTTAATTTAAGTGTTGGTATGTCCATTTATGCAAATAAAACCCAACCAAACAAACAAAAAACACAAAAAAATTGAGCTCAGCTGAAAATAGCTTTTCATATGTATGCACAAAATACAAGTGATCTGATGATTAGAACATCTCACGTGTCATCTGTGTAGCTACAATTTCTGAATTAACTTTTTTCATAAGGTGCTGCTTCTTACTATTATAATACATAAACATGAACATCAAACTTTGGATTGTGCAGGAGGTTTTAGTTTCTGCACTTCAACATCTGTGTGTTTACGTACTTACAGAATTATATATTAAAAATTTCTCATAGCTTTTAGAACAAAGTAACATTTTGCTTAAACTTTAGCTTTTGTTCTCTTAATCATGTGTTTTTAAAATACTGCTTAAAAAAAAGATTAAGTTTTATCCATCTTTTTCCTTCGACAGCATTTTAGGAGCAAATAGAAATATCTGTGTGTTCAGTTTTTTATTGTTGCTGCTCTGTTTTCTCTTTTCTATATATAACCACTTCATTTTTCATAAGTCTTGGTAAGCTGTCATTTGTGAAGCTTTGTAAATGGTCAGTAGTATGAATTTTTCAGAACAGTCTATCAGTCTGATAACGTCATACAGACAAAGGGATATGCGTCTTTGGTTGTATCCTCTGACACCACTAATAGCCCTGTTGAAGGTAAAGATGAAAAGTGGTGTATTTCTTTATTTAATACTAAACTTTGAGAGAATCCATTTTTATTTTATTTTATTTTATTTTTTTACCAATCCTTACCGCATTACAAATTTTCCAATTTTTTTTTATAATCTCAGTTTTATGTAGTGCTGGATATCTTCTCACTTTGTACAGTGCTTCCCACTAAACTAAATCAAAATCTTGAACATGAATACATACTCAGTCTCTGTTCCATTAATTGTCAGAGTTTCAATATCATTTTAAATATGCCTTCTGTTTTCCTTTATAGATGTGTTAGTTTGTTGCTTTTGCTCCTTTTGAGGTTTTCTGTTCCTGCCATTAAGCTTAAATCTCCAGTTATTTGGAATGACACCTTGTCCTTATATAAATTTTTGGAGTTCCTGGCTGTGGAATTCCAGAATCTGTTCTCATGCAATTTTTGTGCTTTCTTAATTGCTTTGCATAATGCTTTAGTTCTCCAGTTTTCTTCTCTCTTTTTTTTCTTTTTTGAAGTTGTTATTTTGTTGTCCAGCTCTCTTCTTCTTATAGGTTTAACATTAATTTATTATGCATTTATTCTTTGAGTCTGACTCATGTGATGTGTAGAAAGAGAGAGATCATTCCAAATGCAAATGCCTGAAAGACTTTTCAGATGTCTCCTCTCTTTCTCTTAGTGATCCATCAAGCTGTTAAGCACAGACTTGGCTCCACTTGCCCTACTATTTTTCTTGGACAATAAATAGTCACAGTTGCTGCTACGTTATGTGATTTGTGGGCTCAAGTGTCCACTGTTTATTATGAACAGAAATTTAGTTAATCTGATTTTCACTGAATTCTGTGTAATCTTGTGCATCTTTTTCCAGAGGAACTTGTCTATTGACAGTAATCAGATTGTGCATGTGAATCAAGTTCCTTAACTCTTGGCCATTCTTTCTTACCATCGGATGTCCCATAGTCAAGTGTTACTTGTTTGTTTCCAAGTTTTAGCTTTACATTCAAATTATATAACAAAATAAAATGTAGGAATAAATGTTGAAAAGAGCTACACTTTTGCTTCCTTTCTGTTCATTTTTGTTTAGATGTAGTATCAAACTGCAACTATCCATAGTTTATAGTAGGGAAGAAAAACTTCTTGTGATGCTTGCTTTCTTGCCTCCATATTTTTTTAAAATGAGCACCCAGACAGCTTGACCTAACCCATCCTTTTCCACTTTTGACTTTTCTTTGGGAAAATAAAAAAGCTGGCATGTTTTGTCTTGTTATTTTCTCACAGGTGGATCTCAAACATTGTATGTAGATCATGTAATTCTATTTTCCACCTTGTCATTCTCTGCTCCCCCCCATTCTTTTCAGGGATCTTTCCTGCTTAGGCAGGAAACAAATGTTGAATGGACTGAGAGCAATCAAGCCAGTCTGCTTAAATCCAAAAAAGGTGATTTAGGACCCTCTTCCCGTGTAAAGAGAAGGAATAGAGGCTGCAATCTCACTCTGAACTTAAGATGTCTCAACACCTTTACTCAGGTATACAAGATGGCAAACACTGAGGTAACCCTAGTGTGTTAGAGGAAGGGCGGTTTCTTTTTTCTTTTTTTTTCTTTTTTTTCCCCCCTCATCATTTACTAGCAGGACACTTGATTCCAATGTGAAGGTCTGTCTTAGAGATGGAAATATCTGTATTTCACAAGTATTCCAGAGGATAACTTTCAGAACAGGATGCTATTCTTTGTTTATATGTTTTTTCCCTCTACTGTGTTGTTTTTTTTTTGTTTGTTTGTTTTTTTTAAGTTTTTTGTAATTAGAGAAGAACAGAGCTATCTAGGGTGAAGCATTCAGGTGTATTGGAGCTCAGAATGGTGATTAAAACATATCAAGCTTCCATCTGTACATTCAGGATTTGTTGCAAAATGCTTGTCAATAACTAGAGTCCTGGGAAATCCTGTCCCTTCTACAGTTAGCTGTCCACCTCTCAGATTGCTACATTAATTACCAGATGTCTAGGTTTTACCTTACTTGATTTTTTTAACGTTACTGGCTAGTTAAGCTGTTTAAGTTACTGGCCTGTTGAATGGAAGATGTAGCATAATGTTTCCTGAGTTTGTTTTTGTTTATTTTTTTTACCTTCTCCAAGAACATACTGGTGCCTGTTTGTCTGAACAGACCAATATTCATATCTCTGTATTAATTGATACAAGAAATGAATATTCTCCTAATCCAGAGCCCAACTGGTTCTAAAACCAGGGGTTACTTACTGCTGACCTTCTGGTTGTGATAGCATTTCCCTGAACACTCTGATGAATCATCATCAGCTGTCATGGATGAATCAATTAGGTTCTCTTCCATATGCTATTTAGAAACAAGCTCTTCTGCCTTATTTGAATGAATAACTAGACTGAAGAGAATATGATAAAAGCGTGTGAGCATGATCATCCACAGTGATGTATATAGAAATAAACATGAAAGAAGAAAACATGTACTTCATAAACATATTGTCTGTATGTTCACATCTAGTCTTCCAGGTTCTCCTCATTAGAGCTTTAAGAGACCTCCAGATTACTTGAATATGGAGGATCTGAGGCAGTGGGGCACGCATGTTCTTCTAGTGTGCTTTGAGTACCTCTCAAGGCTTATATGTATGTTCTAGGTAATCCTAAGGCACAAAAATCTCTAGTTTGAGTGGTTAGCATCTTGTGTTCACAACTAGACTATATAATGGAACAATTCGGAGTAACAGTTAAATAACTGTAGGTGAACTTTCTTTGGTGCCTTGGTATCTCTCATTTTAACTTACAGAAAGAAGCTGTGTCTCATTCTTTTTGGGGGGGGGGGGGGGGAATGTTACCTGACCTGACAGCTAGCATTGTTTTACAGACTGCTCCTTAAGGAATGGGGGAGTTTTTCACATGTTCAAGCATGTAGTGAAATATTAGGTGAGATGGTGAGACTTTAGGACTGTGAGGCTTTAGTTTCAGCAGTACCTGTTGTGTTTTCATCTGCAAAAAGCAGAAAAAATATCATCATTTTCCATCCTTTTGAGAATGTGTCCAAGATGGTTGGATATCAGAAAGAAGTTCTTTACTGTGAGGGTGGTGAGACAATGGAACAGGTTGCCCTGTGAGGCTGTGGATGCCTCTTCCTGGAAGCATTCAAGGCCAGGGTGGATGGGGCTCTGAGTAACCTGGTGTAGAAGGAGATGTCCCTGTCTATAGCAGAGAGTTGGAACTAGATGATCTTAAAAGTCCCTTCCAGCCTGAACCATTCTTTGATTTGCCGTGTAGACAAAAAAATTTGCCCATTTGAGACTTTTTATTTCCAGAGATTTTTAAATGTTACGTCTTGGACTATGAGCTGAAGTATTGAGTGGCAAAAAAAAAATAGATTGGAGGATTCACCTAGCAAAACATGATGTTATTTTAACATTTAGCATGTGATAGCAGTCTCAACATGACGGTGTTTGACTTCATCCACTTCCAAGTAGGTTTTTGTTAAAGATGAAGACATTCAGCCTCTCACTTAAAAAAATAAAATAAAATAAAATCCTTAACTGATCAAACAACTGATCTTCAAAAGCTTGTAAGATTTTTCTTTAGCAGTGGAATGTGAAGGCTTACTGTCTTTTCCAAAAGGAAGCAATCTAAAGAAAAGTGTATACTGACCAATGCATTTCCAGGAGATAGACTTTCTGTGCACTCTTTGCAACATTTACGGAACAAGTTTCAGGAAAGGCAGGCCAAAATGATGTACATTCAGTAAACTTTACTTCCGTGCCTTGGCCTTTCTTGAATTTTCATGGTAGCCTCAAAATTAACTTGAAAAATCTGTTGTTGCAAAAGATGGGAAGTTAGACTTTATGTGGCTATTCTTGTCTTTACTGAAATGAGGTAATAATCCTTTCTGTGCAAGCAGTTTTCTTTACTAAACAACATTTGGATGTCGTTTACTGGCATTGCAGTGGAAAATAATTTTTTTTTTCCAATTTAGAAAATCTGTAGTATTCTGTTTTTTTCAAGAAGATAATAGTGTCAAGCTTGGTATGAGTGCTGTAATTTAGTAATTGTATTTGCATAGCGTAATTTCTCCTGCTGTTTGGCTGGATGTACCATCCTTTCCTTTTAACCGTGATTTATATGTGCTTTTATTCTGTGTTCATGGCTAGTAGAGTAGCTGTATTTCATTAGTGAGTCAGGAATATATACGTTAGTCATAGGAAAGTTTATATTTTTATTGAAACATATGCTTTAGAATATATATGTATATATATTTGTATTAGTATGTATTAGTGTATGTTTTTACTAGTTTGCAAACTTGATCTCTTGAGTGATTGTTACTTCAGCAGTTGTAGCAATATAACCATATACAGATCAGCCATATATCTGTAAAGCAATTTGAATTCTAGTCTGCTGAAACATTCTGATTTGCTTTATAGATAAGGCTGGTGCTGATGTGATGGTGGTTGTTGATTCTGTTTTTGTTGATTTAAGGGGATGTGGAAAAAACATAGGAGCTTTAACGTGTCTGTCCAGATAGAGATCTTAAGTGCTGGACTTGTGGCAGGATCTAAGATTTACTGGAACTCAGAAGGGTCATCTTCCTTATGACTTCACTGTTTGTAGGAAGTGAACAAAAACGAATTCTACTTTTTTCCCACTTGCTGCTGAATTTCTAATTTTTTTGTGGAGAACTGGTGGTGCAGTTTCAGTATATGTATCAGCAATATAGGTCCAGGGTAGAGTTGGTTCATCATGAACACATACTTCTGGTGCTTGTAAAAGAAAGAGCGTCTGAAATGTAAGCTATTAAACATCTCTCATATCATTCCGTGGGTGAAAAATTGTGTTATTGTTAGATAAGTTAAGACTCAAGGTACTGGGGGATTTTTAAAGAATAAACTTTCTCCCATTCAAAAGTATTTTAAAGTACTGGGAATAAAAATAGCATTTCAAGAAATATAATCCACTAAAAAATTAAGTGTATTTCTAATTTTTTCTTCAGTTTTGGAGGGATATTGTTGAGGATATTGAAGTACGTGACCTAATTTCTGACAGAAGCAAATCTCAAGGTGAGAAATCTTGACTAAAATCACATACGTGTGTGTTTGTAAACGTAGGAAAGGAAGGACTAAAATAAATATATTTCCTTTGTAGATATTCCATCAGAAGATTGGATTTGGGAATCCTTATTTCATCCACCTCGCAAACTGGGCATTAATGATATCGAAGGGCAGCGGGTACTGCAGATTGCAGTCATTTTACGTAATCTTTCTTTTGAAGAGGGAAATGTTAAACTTCTGGCAGCTAATCGTACTTGTCTTCGGTTCCTGCTACTCTCTGCTCATAGTCATTTTATTTCTCTACGGCAGTTGGGGCTTGACACGCTGGGAAATATTGCAGCAGAGGTAATGTTCTTCCAAACAGAATAATTAAAATATTGTTTGATAAAGGCTTGACTTTAATGTTAATTAAATAAATCCCTTTTCCTTGATCATTGAATGAAATACTAAATAAATCATTCTCTTAATCTGTAAATAGCAAATAGTCCAAAGTAAAATACAGGTTGTGTGTTTTAGCTTGGTTAAACGGACTCGTGTGGAAAAGAATGATATGGGGATATGCAGGAAGTTCATACTGCATAATTTTCAGTTCAGTTTTACAGATGGGAGGAGAGAAATCAGTTACTTTCTGCATACTGTGCACTAGCTCATTTGCTTTGTACTTCCTTTAGTTATAAATTAAAAATCATATGTTTGGGAAAGGGGGTGGTGGAGGTTTTTATGCCATGTTTAGTGCACGCTGGTATGATAGTCATATGGCCCTGAGTATACTGCCTGGATGTTGTGAGACGTCCTTTTCTTTTCAAAGAGACTTGAAAGTAATAAAATATGCTGTTTCAGTCTGTTGTCATTGTGCACATAAATCATACAGATTTTACAAGTAGATATATTCAGGCAATGTATTATTTTAAAATAAAACCAGTAAATTTAATTTAAAATGCTGGATACCTGAGAATGAGACTTGAAGGATTGGTCTACTGTCTGAAAAAGCTGTTTTTATTTACTGTGTATCCACTTTCTCATGAATAAGAAAGAATGTTACACGTTTCAGTGCGTTGAGAAATCTGATCAGAAAGTAGGAATGGATGGAAACATGATGAACGGTTGTGGTGGTAGCCTTTGGGAAGGAATGCCTCTTAATTAAAGCTCCGTTCTTTGTTGGATGTTCAAATATTTGAGTATACCACTGACTTTACAGAAATAAGCTTATTTTAGTTATTCCTAGGAAAGTATAAATTAGACAGCTACTTCAGAGTTGGAAAGGAAGAGGGGGGCTAAAAATGCTAACTAAAATTAAAAACAAACCAAAAAAAAATGGGACTTTGTGCACATGTGTTATATAGCTGTGCTGCATTTAAACACTCTTGAATCTTATATTTCGAAATGTGTATTTGAATAAGTGTTTGAAGTAATAGCATGATATGCATAGTGTTAGTCATAGATTTATTTTTTTTTCTTTTCCTATCAGCTTCTCTTGGATCCTGTTGATTTCAAAACTACTCATCTAATGTTTCACACTGTTACAAAATGCCTCATGTCAAGGGATAGATTTCTAAAAATGAGAGGTAAGTTATCTAGCTATTCTTGTTGTGATTCTAGAATTGCAATTATTGCTGTTAAACTATTTTGTGTTTGTTTTTCAGGCATGGAAATCTTGGCAAATCTTTGTAAGGCTGAAGATAATGGTGTCTTAATCTGTGAATATGTGGATCAAGAGTCGTACAAGGAGATCATATGTCATCTCACACTACCAGATGTGCTGCTTGTAATCTCAGCACTTGAGGTGCTATACATGCTCACAGAAATGGGAGAAGTAGCCTGCACAAAGATTTCTAAAGTAGAGAAGAGCATAGGTAAGAGAGAAGCAAGACAAAATATACTATTCTCACTTATCTATGAAGAAAGACTTTAGAAGAGGTCAAGTTCAGTGGTTAAAAATATTAAAATTCTTTGTGTTTGCAAGAAATTAATTATGCTAGTAACTACGGAAGCTAGATTTTTTTTAAATACCATTAATAACTTAAGTACAGATCTACAGAAGCATACAGAGGCTTGGTTTCATTCAACACAAGAGAATTTTAAAGCAAGTCAGAACATCCTAGCCTCATTTGTATTGTCCTAATGTTATTTTTGGTTTTGCATTTAATACTTCAGATACATTAGTGTGTCTGGTTTCTATGGACATCCAAATGTTTGGGCCTGATGCACTTACTGCTGTTAAACTCATTGAACATCAGTGTGTTAGCCAGCAAGGAGTACCTGATGTCAGACCACCCATGATGGATCATGGTTCTTCACAGGCACATGCAACAGGTATCACAGGTTAGTAGCACTACAAAGGAACATACTCTTCTACAGATTTTTCTGTATGGCATATGTGATTTCTGTCCTTTGGAGGTCTCTGACTGGGTTATGTATATGAGTCTGGTGTTATACACAATATATGGTATCTTTCTCAGATGTTTGTTCAGAAAGCAAATAGAACATTTTGGTAGCTAAAGTTGTTGTGAAAAAGAAAATCAATATTTTTCAGTTGCTCTTCTGAAAATTTACTGAAAAATGATGCGCGCTATTTTTAACTTTTTTCATTTGAAGCAGAGTATTTATTCTCAATTAGTCCTCTGGAAATAATGGAAAAAAATATTTCATATTGCATTTTATACAGAATGCTATTGGCCAGTAACATAAACTGCTTGGTAGAATTACAGAGATAAGAGGCATACAGAATGCTTATTTTGAAGCTGCTAAACAGCTCATTGTATTGTGAACCCAATTTTAACTGCGTTATTTAAAGCGTGAAAAGTGTTTTCTTAATTGACCTTATCTATTAATTAGATTTTAAGGATTAACTTCTGCAGTTTTATTTTAGGGTTAAATACTAGTCCTTTTGAAGTTGATGACACAGCAATTATTAGTCAATAGGGAAAATACATAAGTGTCATTCTGTCTTTATTAATATAAGCACTTGGGTAAATAAAAGCAGAATACCTCATGTTCACAGAAGATGGAACAGAGGTATTCATTCTGAAGAAAAATGTGACAGATGTAGATTGCTCCAAAAGTAATGCCTCCTATTTATTTCCTGGAAAACTACAACAAATACAAAGAGCACAGTAACACTATTTGATAGAGCGAATTCTGAGCTATGAAACACTATTTTTCAACAGTTACAAACATTAGTAATATGTTTTTGCCAGTGATGAACAAGAGCCTGCATGTTGTGCTCATAAAAATCTGCATGGCCATCCAGAACATGTCTTGTGTTTCATGCTGTTGTTACTATTGCTGAAATGCACCACCCACTGCCTCACTGTGCTGACATCCGCTGTTTGATCTACATATATGTTCACAAGTCTTCAATTTCACTGGGTACTAATCTTTTCCACATGGAAGATTTCAGTGACAACTGTGCATCATATGCATTTCCTGTCAGACATGATTTTATTGGTACCTCTGCTGCCATCTGTCACACCACAACAAAATGTAACAGAATATTGGTAGGAAGGTTCAACCTCTACTGCCATACCACCATCATCTGCTTCTGGCATCGTGGACCAACATAATAAAATAGAAGGCACTACTTTTGGAGCAGTCCTCGTACTAACTTGTGTGTCCTGTGTTTCTTGAGCATGTTCAGATAGCTCAGTGAAAGTGGCTGGAAAAGAATATGTCTTAAGGGAATAAACAGGTGAATGAAAGAAGTCAATACGATGTTGCAACAAATTGTTTACATTAAACTTGTTTCAATTTAGGAGTTGGAAAATTACCTGCTTAATTTTGGTAAATTGGAGCAAATCTGTATAGTGTACCTTGTGCCACCTCTGTAACTCACTTTAGTTGGAAATACCCTGCTTGGAAAAACAGGAGAAACTGTACCCATTGAAAGTTACAGCAGTGAAAGTCATTTCTTTCATTCAGCAAATACTTTTTTTTTCCTTTCCTACAGCCTCTAGAACAGCACCACATGTTGCTCCACCACCAGGAATAGTAGAAATAGACAGTGAGAAATTTGCATGTCAATGGTAAGTGTATCATTCTTATTCAAATATTTAAATGAAGATGAAAAATAATAATGTCTGTATTCATGAGTCATAGATTTTTATGATTTGCTTCTATTCACTATTTGACTACTTTTTCTGAAAAGTATGAAGTAAAACCATTCTGTCCTTGCTTTGAAGGAGTATGAAAGAAAAAACTCAACCAACACGTTCATTCTTGGACAGTTGATGATTGAAATTCTCAAAGTATAATTTGATTAGATTTTTAACTCCTGCATTGGCTATTAAGTTGTAAAGCAGCATTTTATGTTTCACGAGTACTTTTATCAGGTAATGTTTTGCCATGTTACTGCACCAATGTAAAAGTAATCCTCAAATTATAAAGCTAGGCCATGCAGAACTCTCATTTGATCATTGTAAATCTCAAGCAGGCTAGGAAATATTAAAGCATCCACTCCAAGTTCTCTCACTTTTATCTAATACTGTCATTGTTGGCTGCTTGTCAGATATTAAGAGGAAAACAGTTCTACCTATGGTTCTTCTGTAGACTGAGCATTGTCTTTCTGAACTATGTTTAATTTTCGTAAATCACACATTCTAGATATTTATATAAATGATTTCATTTTGGACTTCTGCTTCAACTCCACGATTCACGTGTTCATCACTTATCTTAGTGATCTGACAATGGCCTTCAAAATGAAGTAGTTACTATTTGTAAAAGTGTAGTGTTTTTACTTCCAGCAGAACACTGTTTTTAGGGAAGAAACATTGAAGGTTCTTTTTGGTCAGCTGATATTGCTCTTGTGCTGTTGTTTGCAATCCGTTCATAGACTGAAAATTTCATCTTTAAATATTTAAATGAGAATACTTGAAGTTGGGATCACCACACTTCAACTTAGCCATCTACATATTTTTAGCTCCTCAGAGGTGGTTTTCTAGACTGCTTTTTAGTTTAGTTATTCAGAGGGAAATTTCCCTGTAGTTAAAAGAAGCGTCTTCATCTGGCTGATTTCTGACAAGATTACAGATTACCTTCTCTCCTAAGTGTGGGGAGCATTGGGGACATCTAGCTTGCAGAAGTAAGGTTTTAGGCGAGGTGAATTTTGCACTGTGCATAGAATGTAAAATATTTGTTTTGGCTGTTAAAATAAGTATGGGTAGGTACCATTATGTAACTATGCAGTACCATCTCATGACAAGAAGTAATGGAGAGAACAGTATATCATACTATCAGCAAGATTTGGAAAGTCTGCTTGTTTCAGAGTCTGCATGCAGTGTGCTTCTACAGCTATTGGTGATGAGTATTACTAGTATTTTGTTCTTAATTTTCTTCCAGTGATAGGTATGTTCTAACAGAAACTGGAAAATGAACAAATTATAACTTTAGATGTTAGAAAAGTTACCTCTTGGAAGCAGCAGAAAAAAAAAAAAAAGGTATTTAAGCTGACCTTCCTGGATATATTCTACCAGGCTAAGCTGGTTTATGAGTCTTTTTGTAAGATAAGTACATGTGACAGGAAGTGCTAATCACAGTTCGTATTCCACCATTGTAAGTCCTGACCTTCTGTATGCTGCTTGTACCAGTGACAGTGTGTCAGCTTAATGGAATATACCTAGTTGGACAGTCATTTGTCTCATGTGCCAGATTTAATTATTACTTTGACTTTCTATTAGAGAGTGTGATCACAGTTTTTGTTGTAATAAAATTGTAACTAAACTGCAGGAGAAATGACATTATACTTGCACTTCACTGTTTATGAGAGAACATGATTTAAAGAATGTAATCCTTTGCTTTTCTCTCTGAAACATTTAGCTTTTAGGGGTGTATGAGGCTTTACAAAGGAGAATGCAGTGCAGTTTTCTAAAGTGCTAGCACCACATAGTGAATACTGACATCCTGCATATATTGTTCTGTCTGAGCCTGTGCTCAGGTACCACTGTGTGAGAATTGTGCGGAGAGTTACTTATGTCCATTTACTGCTGGGGATGATCTGTTGGCATGTCTCTGGGTTGGAATAATGGATCTTGAATGAATAAAATCAACAGATAGAAACTGCTACCATCTCTCATAGCTTCCTGGGTAGTGTGTGCATTTGTGCAGATTTTTCTGTAGGAGATACAGGATCTTCTGGAAATTTCCCTAAAAATTGACAGGCAAAATAGATTGTTCAAGGATTTTATGATGCCTTCATAGAGCATGACTCCTGGAACAAGTATGTTTATGCTTATGTGCATGCTCTTTCAGAGTTCAAGTCCCCTTTCTCCTGCCTTGCTATCTCTTAGAATCACAGATTGAGATGGTTATTCTGTCTTTCTTGTGTTTTGAATTAAGACTATATTTGCATATAATTGGTTTTCACACGAATGTTCAGTAGGTTTAGAGTAGAAACATTTGATTAAGAATTAGCTAGTCTGCAGTCCATCTTTTGATAAAGAAGAGTCATTAAGAAATAAGCATAAAGGTTTTGGGGAGGAAAGGTCACTAAACAAATCCTATGTTTATTTTTTTGTTGCTTCTGAAAGTGCAACAAAAAAGGCACATATGGGGACTGTTTTGCATATTTCTATTTAAGTAAAGTATTGATTGTGTGACTGACTGGATATCTTAGATACCATTAGCAACGAGAAGTGAAAAGTGTGGAACAGACATTGGACAAGACAATAGATTGCAATTTTATTGTCCATGTTATCGTGTCACAAAATTCTCTCATACAAACTGAAATGTTTGAACAGCTGTACTGTCACTGTGTTTTGCTTCATAGTCCATTTTTTCATCTTCAGGTTGAATGCCCATTTTGAGGTGAATCTTGATTGCTCAATCTCTCGAGCGGAAATGTACTCTGAATACCTCTCTACATGTAGTAAATTAGCTCGAGGTGGAATCCTAACATCAACTGGATTTTATAAATGTCTTCGGTAAGAGAAAAATTTGTGCAGCAAAAAAGAAACTGTTGTATGTAATGCGGTGGCAGCAGTGTTAACACATAGATTTTCTTAGAAAAAAGATATACTAAGTTGGGTTTGAAAGACGTGCAGTTTTGAAATTTTAATTGAAATTTTGAAATTGAAATTTAATTTTGTCTCACAAAGTCCTTGAAGTTTTGTAGTTTTCACTTAACTTGTTCAAAGTCTGTTACAAGGTCAGTTTGACCACAGGTCTCCTGTGATGGATACCCTGAAGCTTGCAGAGAATTCTGCTGTATTGCAAAGATGCAGGCACTAGTGCAGTTACTGTGCATGTAAGAGGAGCACTAGATTAATATTTTTAAAATAAATCACACATTGTAAGAGGGTGGAGTTGTTGTGTTCATTAATACTGATCTATGTTCTATTTGTCAGAACTGTCTTTCCAAATCATACAGTGAAGAGAGTAGAAGATCCAATTAACAACGGTCAAGCACATATACATGTGGTAGGAGTGAAGAGGAGAGCTATACCACTTCCCATTCAGATGTACTATCAGCAGCAACCAGCTTCGTCTACCCCAATTGTTCGGGTTGATTCAATTCCTGACATGTCTTCGTCTCCTTCGCCAGCAGGTTTTTTAATCATTTCAATATTGAGTATTCTGCGTTGATTCTCAGAGAACAGTTTTTTTTTAAATTACCCAAAATAGTTTGTAAGTGTTGGAGTTAGGGACAGTGTGGTTTTATTCCTTTTATTGAATGAAGTTCTGAATAATTGTATTACTGTATGCACTTGTATGTGATCTGATACTTGACATGTCACCCGTAGACTTGTCAGTCAACAGAAAAGCCGTTGTCACTGCATCATTTATTCAGATGCAGTATAGCTGAGAAAACACATAGGATTAAAATTTCGAGCATTGGGGTTTTAAAAATTCTTTGTTTTGAACTAATTTTTGCTTTCAAACTTTTACCTTATTTATTTCAATAGGACTCCCACATGGGCCACAAAGCGTAGGAAATCATTATCAAAGGACCCCTATTAACCAGTCTTCAACTTTGACAGCAACACAGATGTCTTTTCCAATTCAAGGTGTTCATACTGTGGCACAGACTGTTTCTAGAATTCCACAAAATACTGTTCATGCACAGCAGCAAAATGCTCCAATGACTGTTATACAGAATAAAGGTCCAATACCTGGTGAAGTTGTGAAGGCCACAGTAATACAGAGCTCTGTTCCCCAGTCTGGCGTTCCTGTTACTATTGCTGTAGGAGGAGCACCACAAGTTTCAAATCAAAATCACAGCAGTACAGGACCACAGCCGTCCGTTACGGTTGTTGGTTCTCAGACATTGCTTCACCACCAACCTGTAATTCAACAGCAGTCTCCACTGCATGCAGTGGTACCAGGACAGATACCTTCAGGCACTCCTGTTACAGTAATTCAGCAAGCTGTACCTCAGGGTCATATATTTGGCAGAGTACAAAACATACCAGCATGCAGTTCAGCAGTTTCACAGGGTCAACAGCTGATCAGCACATCATCGCAACCTGGGCAGTCATCATCTCAGCAGTCCTCTACTGCTAACCAGCAACAAGATACAGTCATCATAGCACCACAGCAGTATGTCACAACCTCTGCATCTAACATTGTTTCTGCCACCACTGTTCAGAATTTCCAAGTAGCACCTGGGCAGGTGGTTGCAATTGCAGGCGTTCAAAACCCACCAACTTCTAGGGTAGGCTTTCAGAACATTGCACCGAAGCCTCTGCCGTCTCAGCAAGTTCCACCTAATGTACAGCAGCCGATGCAGTCACAGCAGCAGCCGCCACAACCAGCATCCCAGCAAAGTGTAGTGATTGTCAGCCAGCCAGCTCAGCAAGGTCAGACGTATGCACCAGCCATTCACCAAATAGTGCTTGCTAATCCGGCTTCTATTCCTCCTGGTCAGACTGTTCAGTTGACTGGACAGCCAAGCATTACTCCATCTTCTTCACCATCTCCAGGTCCGGTTACAAACAATCAAGTCCCTACAGTTATGTCATCTTCATCTACCCCTTCTCAGTCACAAGGACCCCCTCCTACTGTCAGCCAGATGCTTTCTGTAAAGAGACAGCAGCAACAGCAGCAGCAGCAGCAACATTCACCAGCATCTTCACAGCAACAGGTACAACCACCAATGCAAATGCAAGTTCAGTCCCCGCAATCTAATACAGGAGTTGGCCAGCCTAACTCTGGTGAATCTAGTCTGATAAAACAACTACTTCTTCCAAAAAGAGGCCCCTCAACTCCAGGGGGGAAGCTTATACTCCCAGCTCCACAGATTCCTCCACCTAACAATGCAAGAGCTCCCAGCCCTCAGGTGGTTTATCAGATGGCCAACAACCAAACACCAGGTTTTGGAGTACAAGGGCAGTCTTCAGCTCAGCAGCTGCTAGTTGGACAACAGCTGGTCCAGGGTGCAGTCCAGCCCCAAGGGGCAGTACAAACAGTACCCATTTCTAACTTACAGATATTGCCAGGTCAGTTGATCTCAAACAGCCCAGCAACTATTTTCCAAGGGACTACTGGCAACCAGGTTACGATAACAGTTGTGCCAAATACGAGTTTTGCTACTGCAACTGTGAGTCAGGGAAATGCAACTCAAATCATTGCTCCAGCTGGAATTGCAGTGAGTGGGGCTCAGACAGGAGTTGGGCTACAGATGCAAACAATTCCAGCTACTCAAGCACCTTCAGCTGGACAATCACCATGTACTGCTGCTCCCCCATTCAAAGGTGATAAAATAATTTGCCAAAAGGAGGAAGAAGCAAAGGAAGCAACAGGTTTACACATTCATGAACGTAAGATTGAAGTTATGGAGAATCCTTCCTGCCGAAGAGGAGCTGCAAACACCAGCAATGGGGATGCAAAAGAAAATGAAATGCAGGTGGGAAGTCTTTTAAATGGGAGAAAGTATAGTGACTCCAGTCTACCTCCTTCTAACTCAGGGAAAACTCAGAATGAGGCCAATCAGTGCTCACAAGTCAGTAATGGGCCATCATTAGAAATGGGTGAGAACGGAGCTCCTGGAAAGCAGAACTTTGAACAAATGGACACACAGGAAATTAAAAGTGATTTGAAGAAGCCCCTAGTTAATGGAATCTGTGATTTTGATAAAGGCGATGGTTCTCATTTGAGCAAAAACATTCCAAATCACAAAACTTCCAATCATGTAGGAAATGGTGAGATATCTTCAGTGGAACAACAAGGGAATTTGGATGCCACGCAGCAAGATACTGCCAAAGGTGATCAAGGGGAGAGAATTTCTAATGGGCCTGTATTAACTTTGAGTAGTTCACCTGTTGTAAGCGGTACACAAGAGGCTGCAAAACTGTTAACCCAGCAACTTAGTGGTACCAACACTGATTTACCTAATGGACCTCTAGCTTCAAGTTTGAATTCAGATGTGCCTCAGCAACGCCCAAGTGTAGTTGTCTCACCACAATCTACAGCCTCTGTTATACAGGGGCATCAAATCATAGCAGTTCCACACTCAGGACCTAGAGTGTCCCAGTCTACCCTGTCATCCGAAGTTCGGTCTACTAATGGCACAGCAGAATGCAAAATTGCAAAGAGGCCAGCAGAGGATAATGACAGGGAAACTGTTCCAGGAATTCCAAATAAAGTAGGAGTTAGAATTGTTACAATCAGTGACCCCAACAATGCTGGTTGCAGTGCAACTATGGTTGCTGTGCCAGCTGGAGCGGATCCAAGCACTGTAGCGAAAGTAGCAATAGAAAGTGCTGTTCAACAAAAGCAGCAGCAACCAACCACGTATATACAAAGCATGGTCACACAGGTATGTTGCAGTGTACTTTTTATGTTTATTCCAACTCTGATTATGACTTAATGCTGTGAAATATATGTGAAAATGTAAACTTGGTTGATATCTTGCAAGGAATTTAAAATATTCAGAAAATGATGGTTTGCATTCTTTCACAAACTAAGGTTCAAATAGTTTGCATGCTTTTTTATATAAGTGACTATAGTGGTATTTATAGTGGTCTGGAGCTTCATAATATACAGCAAGGAAAGAATTTGCTCTCACTAGTTTCCTCCTTAAAGGATTTACTGTTTAAAAAACAAAGATGATTTATTGTAAAAACAATACTGTTGTTCTGCATTTTATTCTTGGTCCTTACTGCATATGGAGCAAACATTTTTTGCAAGGTAGTTTGTTAATCACTGCAGCTGCATCTGGCCTGCTAAAATTTGTTGAAGTTCTTGTATTTAAGGGTGATCTTGTAAGGCTTGCTTCAGTTCACTACAGTCAGGATAAAGTATTGCTTTCTAAGTGTGTCAGAATGTGTGTTCATGTTTATTCATGAGAAAAAATACTTGTAATGTTTATTTTATTGATACAATTAGTCATGGTTTTTTTTCTTTTTAATACTGTTTTAAAAACTTTGGAGAAGGTCTGTTTTATCTTGAACTTTTTTAGAAAAACATTTTAAAGTAGTTTCTTCCTAAGACTTTACAAGAAATGAGGTATGTTCAGCAGTTTCATGAGTATTTAAAAACTGTGAGTAATCGTGCTTGAGATTGCTCCAGTCTCAAGATTTTATTCTGGCTGTGTACGTGGATATAAAATCCCTCTCCAAAAAAACCCTCACCCTTTCTAACCTGAATAAGAGCAAAAAGAAGGGAATATTAGTTTTGACAGTCACAGAATTCTGACAGTGCAGAGAGAGGAAATTCTGAGTGCATGTTAGTGTTTTCTAGTATGGAGGTATGACAGTTTTGTTTTATTCATTTTCCTTTTTTATTTCTCTGATTTTGGTTGGTTTTTGAAATGGTAGGAAGTGCAGGCCTTATAGACTCAAACAGAGTTAGAACTCAAGTTCAGCATATGGTAGCTAGCATTACTGCTTTTTCTGTGTGAAGTTCAGTTTCTATAGAAAGCTCTTTCATGTTTCCATCGTGTAATTGTAGTTTTCTTTTCTTTTTCTTTTAAATGTATCCCATAAAGCTATATTTTCAGAATGTCTTTAAAACCTAAGTATTTGCATGTGCATTTATGACAAAGAGGTCTGTAGGTAGTTCTTCTGATACTTTATTTATCTTTGTTCTTCCTGGAAATAATTAGACCAAAATGAAAGTATATCTTGGTAGCACCGGGACAGTGCACAGGATAAATGGCACATTTTCTGCAGTGTGGATATATTGGCTGTACGTCTTGATTTTTGCAGTGTATGTTTTTAGCAGTTGCACAGTTTGATCACCTTTAATAGCTTCACTAAGGATTTGGCTAACATAGAAAATGCTATGACCGTGTCTTTGGACTGGGATAACTGTTGCCTGTGGTTATTTTTTTCCTGGACATGTAGCTGTCGAGAGTTTGCTTTTGAGTCTCTGATGCCTACTAAACTGCTAAAATTCCATTTCTTGAGGAGAGCAGTAGTACAGCTAGCAACTTCATTTATATTAGATTACCTGTTTTATTATGAAAATGAAACAAAAAAAAGACTATTTTATGTGATTATACTTTTTTAAAGATGGCATATAATTTCTTGTACACTTTCCTTAATATTTTGTACATGTTCATGTTTGTTTGTTTTTTATTGCCTATGCGAACAGAGATGTTGCCAGTGGCTTCTGCCATTCAGTGCAAGTCTGCTTAATGTCTGTCTCCATGGAATTTAGCTTGCCCTCCCTTTCTTCAAAATCACAAAAGAAAACTTCATTTCAAAATAGTATGTTGAATTATAAATGGTATTGAAGTCATCCTGTCTAGCTCCTTCCCCCTGCCCGCCTAAAGCTGCTACACAGCTATTGTCCTGTTGGAAAAGCAGCTGTGAAGTGTTACCAATATTGTATCTGCTTTTAGGAGTACACTTAGGACATCCAGAAGTACTACAGAGCCTAATTCTTACACTGATGACTGTTAGGTCTGTGTCCTCTGTAATCATAGGAAATGGTTTTCTCTCTCCTATTCTGGCAGTCTTCCTTGTATGATAAGCAGCTTCCTTGTCTCTAACTTTTTGAAAGGCAGCAGCAGCTAAGGAGCACTGTTTTCAGTTGAACATCTGTATTGTTTTATCCCCTCTGTGGTACCTCCCGTATGTTCTGTATCTTGCAGCAGAAATAAGAGAACAGACTACTTCTACAGACAGTGTGAAATTTAGTATAAATACACTTCAGTGAAGAGAAATGGTGAGGGGCAGGAAATAAAGGGATATTAGCCGTGGCAAAATTATGTAGCTGCTGAAGCTGTTAGTACATGATTTCCTTCTTGTTATCTTTATTTTCCTTCTAGTTATCTTTAAATTTTATTTTAAACTAGAGTGTTTCAGAGAAGTCAGAAAGAAATAGAAGAAAATTTGTAATAAAATTAACCACAACAGGAAGGGTGGAAAAGAAGATGCCAAAGATAGCGGATAGAGGCGAGTGTTGGTTATGCAGCAGGAGAGTTGTCATCAACTGCAGAGAGGGGAAAAGGAGGAGGCTTGAACCAAAGAAAAGATTAGACAAACAAACAGCAAAGTGGGGAGAAGGAAAAGAGCAAAATAACTCTCAAGGGAATGTATAAGTTAAGAGAAGGTTGCTTTTGCAATTTGAAAGGTAGTATGGAATTGGCTGCCACTTGAGGGGAAAAAAAATGACTTGCCAAAATAATGAAAATTGTGAGCTTTGTAATTATGAGAAAGCCCATGTATTGCTACCTAAATCCAGTTGGACAAGTACGGGTATCTTCCATGTACCATCTGTGGTTGTTTGAGTGTTAATTGTACACATGAGCAGAACTCACTGCAAAGTAACTACTTAAAACCCCCTTCAAGTTAGTATTTTTTTGTATTTTCATACAACTATTGACCTATGTGTATATTGGTTATGTCAGAAGAGGAGCATGCAGTGTACAGTGTTGGATATTTTTTCTTATATCTGTATTTTGTAAGCCCTTGAAAGTGTGGTCTTGAGAGACAGCGAGGTTGTCACTTTACTTCATTGTCTTTTTTTATATCTGGTATTCTGTTCCTGGATTATGGCTTTCCTGAGGTATTGTGCTGGACTGATGGAGGAAAAGGAAAAAGAAATGAGTAATTACCTATCTGTTGACTTATTTTTTTCCATTTTTTTTCTGACTCAAAATTCTTCCAAAACATCTGTTGAATATAACCACGTTGGTTTGTCCCAGTAGGTTTATGTTTTGAAGAAGCACTCTGATACTTCGCCAGGTGGAAGTGAGCAAATCAAATTTACATAAATCGGTCTGAAAGTAATACCTCCTATTTATTTCCATGGAAACTACCACGGATTTAAAGAGCACATTAACACTATTTGATAGAGCAAATTCTCAACTGCAAAACACTGTGCTTCAGTGCAGACACTGCCGTTACTGTTTATTTCACCAGAGATGAGCAAGAACCTACATGTTGCACTTGCTAAAAAAAAAAAAAAAAAAAAGAAACAAAACGTCTGCATGGCCATCCCAAACATAACTTGTCTTTCACATTGCTGTTGCTACTGCTGGAACACACCACCCACCGCCTCACTGAGCCGCTATCCACTGTTTGGTCCCCATATATGGTCAGCAAGCTGTGATAAATGTCAGTGGGTGCAGTTTTTTCTGCATGGAGGGTTTCAGCGACACCTCTGCTTCGTACACACACTCATATCAGTTGCCATTTTGTCACAGTGCCCCTCTGTTGCCATCTGTCATGTGGCAACAAAATGCAACACAATATTAGTGGGAAAGTTCAACCTCTACTGCCATGCCTCTGACTAACATAATAAAACAAGTGGCATTACTTTTGGAGCAGTCCTCCTAAATTGCCTTCTCTCTCTTTTAAAATAAGAATACTTTCCTGCTCATCACTGTTATCCCCTCATAATATACTCCCATTTCTGCTAAGGCCTCTCTCATGGAGCATGCTTGTGTGGAAATTTAGATGGCCAAAACTGTGTAAGCATCTCCTTAACTGTTTGCTCCTGCTCTCCATTGTTTTGGAAGCTGAGGATTAATGTGCACCAGAACGCAGGTGTGCAGCCACAGGAGATGTAATTCATTCTTAGTCACAGAGCAAATGAGTTTCTCAGCTGGAAGTACTGAAAGTCAAAATGTCTGTGCTTTTATTGCTCTTTGCTTGTGAAGCGCACTGTTGCAGACTTAAAGCTTAGCAACCTGACAAGGAAAGAACATTTGCTTTAGTGCCTACCCATCCACCGGACCCCACCTTCACACTCAAATCATGCTATGTTCATTTCAGCTTATGGGTTGCCTTTTATTGTGCATTCGGTATCTTAAAGATGTGAACTATAAAGTTTTTAGTCATCATAGTATGATCTGGGCTGGAAGGGACCCATCCAACCTGTCATTGATTGCTCCTTCAGTGATTGGGCATCTACAGCCTCTCTGGCTAACCTGTTCTAGTGCCTCACTGCCATCTGAGTAAAGAATTTCTTCTGAATATCTGCTCTAAATTTTCCTACTTAGTTTAAAACCTTTACTTCTGTTGCTACTTGCCTTTCTTAAAATCCCTCTCCAGCTTTCTTGTAGGCCCACTTTATGTATTAGAAGACTGCATTGAGGTTTACCTGGATCTCTCCTCCAAGCTAACGAAGCCCAAGTCCCTCAATTTATCTTCATAGGAGAAGTGTTTCAGCCCTCACCACTTCTGTGGCCTTCGCCTGGACCCGCTCCAGCAGCTCCACATCTTTCCTGTGCTGAAGGCCCCAGGCCTGGCCACAATGTTCTAGATAGGTCCTCAGGAGGGCAGAGCAGAGTGGAACACCTCCCTTGCCCTGCTGGCTGCCCCTCTTTCGATGTAGCCTAAGGATATGGTTAAGCCACATCAATGCAGAAAGATATCCAAGAGAAGGAAGTCTTAGAAGGACTGTCTGTATTGTTTTCAATTTTATGTATAGCAATGTGTAGGGTAAACAGTGAAATGCATTTTTAAAACGTTGGTAGTTTGAAGTGTTGCAGTAGGATACAGTGCTCAATTGTAAGCAAAATGTTAACAGCCCATCCTAAGTATAGGCTCTAAAAATAATATACTTCTCAGTGTGCTTAAATTTGTAATTCTGTAAAGACTGCTGCCTAAGGATTTTCTTCAAAATGATTTGGAGGAGGGATCAAACAGCTGCCTCTAAAGTCAACATCAATTATGTAGTTCAAGGAATATGCTCTGAGAGCAGTACAGCCAGCGTTGTTGGTCTTGGCTACCCAACTCACTTATATCTGCATTGCAATATATTCTTGTTTTCATTGGCCTGGAGAGCAGGATGAGAAAACTATTCTTTTGAATCATCCTCCTCTGTATTTTAGTAGTCTGTGCCAGGTTCTTGATGAGGCAGTACCTCATTTCTGTCTTTTATGTGGTCAACTCAGAAGTAACTTTTTTATCCTGAAGATAAGAAATGACTATTGTTAAAGATAACGGGTAAAGGTAAAGTTAAGATTAATTAAAGATGAAGTAACTAGGAAAAAAAAAAAGCTTGATATTATTCTTTTTAATTCATAGTTCAAGGAATTTTTCATGTGTATAGTCACAGCTCTCCACTGTACAGAAATTTTAGTAGGTTGAAAATGAAAATAGCTGCTTTCTAGGGTGGGATTGTGCCTGTGCTGCGATGAGGAGAGCATTGCAGGGATCCTGGTGGTTCTTAACAGGGCATCTCCAACTCAGCTGGGATTATTAGCCGTAGTTCAACATTTACTGCGTCTCCATATCGGACCTTGCCTTCTTGTCTAAACCAAGGTATGCTCTGGTAATAGGAAGATGATTCTAGAAGAGGTTATCTGGTTCCAGTTATAGCAAGTCAGGCTAAGCTTGGTGTAGCCTGCAATTGTGAGAGCAAAACTGATGTGTAAAGCAGAACAACTACATTTGTACAACACCAAAACAGGCTAACGCAGGTCACAGCTGGTTACCCGTCTGCACCCACTGACATTCATCCACACTTGCTGAAAATGTTTCAGGAGACCAAGCAGTGGATGTGAGCATGGTGAGGCTGTGGATGGTGTGTTTCAGCGCTGGCAACAGAGACAGTGGGGCACCTCTGCTGGTGCAGATTTTTTCAAGTGGTACATGCAGGCTCTCATTCATTGCTGGCAAAAATGTGTAGCTAATGTTGGTGCTGTGTTGGAAAACAGCATTCCATAGCTAGGAATTTGCTCTTTCAGGTATTATTATTGTGCTCTTTGTAGCTGTTGTAGTTTCCGTGGAATTAAGGCATTACTTTTGGAATAACCTGTATATGTAGGCAAGCAGGCTGTATCTCTGGGATAAACTACCAATGGCAAGCAACCTGCGTAACTCAGTTTTGCACAGAGGACAGTAAGGTTACAGAAATTCTAACTTTTATCATCAAAATCATGCTTTTGCACCTGTGCTGCAGGCTGAGAGACATGCCTTGAGTTGAGATCTTGCTGCAGAGACCCTAGCGATCAACAACAGGACATACAGGAAAGCTCCCATGAAGTGTTTAAAGGAATTTGGAGTATACTTGGGTAGGGGTTGCCATCAGAAACTGCAGTTAAAGACAGAATCAATTTGTCAGAATGTTACTTCTCTGCTTCTCTTTAAGAAGCTCCTTGAGGCTGCCCTGTGTCTGGTTGTCTTTTATGCTGAAGTCATTTATTTGTTCAGTGTTCTAACTCCTTTAACACAATTTGCTATGTTTTTAAGGTAGCCATAAACATGTCAGATGTAGTTTGGAGGTCAGTTTGTGTGGAACTTGTAATTTACGGCAAATTTTGCAGAATAGCTCAGATCCTTTGAGACAGGAACTCACTAAATACAAACACATTCTTTATGTGTGTATAGGTAATATAAGCATTATATATGTAGCTGCCCTACTGCAGTTAGTGTTCAGTTTCTCAAAAATGTGTATATTTATGTCCTGTATAAGCACTCGTAAGTCCTTAAAATGGCACTCAGTGAACTTGGAAGGAGATTTTATAATTAGGTTATGTTTTTCAGAAAGAAAAAGATGGGATGTTGATGTTAGAGGTATCTTTTCAGGTCAGGGGTCCAGTGAGATCTGATTTGCAAAAGTGCTGAGTGGCGTCTACTGCAAACAATAATAATGAGGAGAGCTAACCTAAATATGTAAAGATGCTTTAAAACTCTTTCAGGTGTGTTAGACTACTGGGCATTTGATTTCTGAAGGAACCTGGAATTATTAAATGTTTTTTGCTAGTGGAGGAAATTGTGTAATTTCTGATCACATGAGGAGATTTCTTTCAGTGGTACTTCTCCCACAAAGGATTCATTCCAGGAAATGATATATCTGTCATATTTATTTCTTTAACAGACACAACTAACACTGCATAGTCATTGCATATCAGTGATGTGAGCGAGATAATTCATAGCAAGTATTTCTGCTGTAGTTCTGAAATGAAGGAGCTTACATTCTGAAAAATATACACCTAATATTACTTCTGATCTCTGGAACAAATAAAGGAAAGCTGTAAGATATTCAAATGTAGACCTTGTGCTTCAAAAATAAGACCTAGGACAACAAATGTGACTTCCCCTCATTTGTTTAACTTTACTGTGATCAGTCCAGATGATGGGTGGGCAGTAAATTCGACTTAAAATACATGGGCATTGTAAGCACCTAATGCTGCAAATTTGAATAAAGCTACCTGACTTCATAGTACTGCAGCAATAAAAGATTACTGAACGACAATTATTGTGTAAATTTCAGTTTACCAACTTCATATTTTTTTCTCACAGGAGTCTAGTGAAGAAAAACAATTGCAATCAGTTTTAATTTTTGTTTTGAAAATTGTTTCCTTTTCTGAACTTGGTATTTACCATGTTGTATTCTGTATCTCAGTTCTCCTTATTTAAAATGATACTGTCTCATTAAAAATAATGTTTAAAACCTTAGAATATCACTAGGAGAGCTTGCCAGGAAAACTCTTGAGAAAATTCATAATTCTGGATTAATTACAGGGTTTGCTTAGAATGGGGTAAATAATGCATGAACCGCACACTGAATGATGAGAATTAAACAAAATCCTGAATTCATTCAGTAATTTCACTCTCTCTCATTCATTAAATGAGACAGAAGTTCTGTAGGGATAAGAAGTTGTACAAAGACCATGATTATGTACTGCTGTAAGGATGCTAAATGAAGCTTGCAAAACAAGCTGTATTGCTGACTTGAATGATTTTACTTTCAGCTTCACTTCAAAAATGCCTGACTAAAGGGAGATTGATCTTAAAAGGATCTGCTTGTGTCTACCTGTGATAAAAGATATACTGTGAAAATTAATTACCCAATCTGTTAAATTGATTAGAGAACTTTAGGTGAAAATAATTCAGAGTTCAAAAATATTTTCACTTATGGCTAATGGACTCAAGGGTCCTTTCTTAAAACTTCTCATACATGCACGTCATGTGCATCATGTAATAGTCATGTGTTCTGGACTTTTTGCTGAGCACTGTCATGTTATTACTAGGATTTAGGCTTGGAGGTGGGGTTAGTTTGGTTTTGATTAGTTTTGTTATCTGTCTTCTTAGTCACTAGTGTTGTACTGTAATGAACCCCTTACTTTGTGGTATGGTTGTCTGCACTGCCAAAAGAGAGTAGCAGGAAGGAAACTTCAGACCAGTGTGCAAATGAAGTGTTAGAAGCTGCCCTTAACTGTTTCTTTCTTTGCAGTTAAAATCTAAAGCTATTCAGTATCAGAGCTGTATCAGCAAGGTGTTGTGTACACCATTTGAAAGTAAATTTGAAAGCTGTTTCCTTTAGTTTTGTAATGTTGCATTCCTTTTGGAACAGTAGAGAATGTTAGGTCTAGATGATATGTAGAAGCTTCATGTTTTTACTGTCATTATTCTCATAAATGTTGGGCCAGCCAGAGCCTGCCAAAAAAAAATGAAGAGAAACAATATTCTAAAATAACCACCGTTTCAAAATTAGGTAATCAGCAGCCATTATTTTTACTATTCAGAGGAGAGGAAAAAAAGAAAAAGGAAAAAAAAAAAAGTATTTGCCTGTATACTGCCTTATTTTGAACTTTGTAGTTGACAAGATAATTTTTATCCAGTATTAAGATAAGATTCTTTTAATGTTGTAAGAGATAAAGGGAAACATCTTTTTCCAATTTGAGATGTTTGCACTTCTCTGTACACAAGCTATACAGCACGTTTAGATGTTCTGGTGTTCTATATAAATGTTCAGTGTGGTTTTGCAAGATCTTAAAGAATTACATCGTTGCAAAGTTTATGGAGAATAAACGTCATGGGTTGAGCCTGCTGTTCTTTGATGCTGTTCATTCAGCATTATTCAGTATTCTGTAACACAGATAGTTGTGTACAAATGAGACAGTAGAAGAATTCCACAGAAGCAGCATATAAAATCATTTTATCGAAGAAAATAAGGCAGTTTTAGATATATTGTTGGTCATTTTACTTTTTAGTAATATTTTCTCCTACATTTAAATGGGTAAGTAGATTAGTAAACTAAACCCTGTGCTGATATTGCGCACCTTTCAGTTTGCCATTTTTCTTTTGCTTTAAGTAAAAACTTTATATACAATAGCAATAACCTTTGTTCTACTAATACCCTTTAGAAATACCTTTGGGTTCATAATTCCATGTTTGAATTTCAGTGTAGGAGTTTGAATATCAGAAGCTTAGGCCTAAATGGTGCTCTATAAGAGCTGTATGTGTCCCTGATTATTATGTCTCTTAATGCTTACTTTGAGATGAAAGTGTTAAAATCTGAAGATTTGTTGGTTGGTTTTGATGTGTAAAGCAAAATATCTTAGAGCAAACAGTGAACTGTTTTTCATGTCTTGTTAAGTGCAATGTTTAAAAGTGTGTTTTAACCTTTTCTACAGAGCACACCTGCAACATCGATACCAACAGTGCAAGTACAGGGCCAGCAGCTCAATTTGCAGCCACCTTCATACACTGCAGCAAGTCAGCATGCAGAGCAAATGAAGAAACCTGGACAGAACTTCATGTGTCTATGGCAATCTTGTAAAAAGTAAAAAGCTCCTCTACTTAACTATCTTTTAGTAATAAGTAGCAAATGCTTGTATGTAAAAAGAGATTTTACAGGTTCTATCCATTCTGCATCCTTAAGATAGCTTATACTTTGTTAATAGGAATAAGAAAAAGTGAAAAGTGTTGAGGAAGCAGAGGTGAGAGAAAGCAAGATGTTTAGCTGTTCTCAATTATACTTCAAAACAGAAAACATATACTAGATGGCTTTCTTCTAATTTTATTTTTCAGCAGAAAATTATATCCATGTATTTAAGAAAAAAAAAATCCAGTTCTAAAGCTTGTTCTCTTTATTACAATTATAAAATTCGTTGCTGTACTCCAGTTACAACTGTTGAGTCATTTTCTTACATGTACAGCTTTTAGTATCTTCCTTGTATTTCCAGTTTTGCAAGAGTGGCATATTGTACTTCTCTGTCCTGGTCAAAGTTTTATTTAGATTATGATTAATTATAGTAATTATGGAACCATTTGTATGTCACAAGACTCCCTTGTCACAAAAGGAAGTAAAATGGAACTTAGCCTTAGGACTTGACAGCAATGATTAGAATTCTTGGATTTGTTGGTTTTGTCCTTAAAAAAAAATAAAATAATAAAGAGAGGGAGGTGAGCTAGCAGACTCTTGGATGTAGGCTTATGAAAACACGTAATAGTCTCCTTTTATCTATATGTATATCTTGACACTAATTTTTTTAAAATAACATAGGTTTGTGAATGTGATGAGTTTTCAGCAAAGGGTACAGGCTGGTGAAACAAAGGTAGCTGTCAAATTGCCACTTGGAAAACAGAGATAGTACGTGAGTTTAGGATGGGTGCGAGAAAGGTTGAGACACTTAATTGTAGTTGTTGGACGACATAAAGGAGCACACAGATGGGCTCATTTGGCAGAAAGATGTTGCACAGACGTTCAGAAAATAGGAAGGAAATAATGTAAAAGTTCGAATTGTTTGAACTACTGGGCAAAATGAGGCATTTGAACAGAACTGAGAAATTGAGGAATAGTGAGGGACAATTTATAGAAGCTCTGAAACACTAGATTCTGTTTCTTTCATTCCTTATAAACAATACAAAGATCATTAAGTCAATGTCAAAACGTACATGATTCTGGATGTAGCTATCTGCTAGATAACAGAAGCCTGGACTAAAGTTTTGAAGCATAGGTCTGTCAGCAACTTTCTTTTGTGTCTTCAGTTATGTAGAGTAAGTTACGTAGAACTGTGGTGACATCTAGCCATGGAATAAATTGATGTCACATGTGAAGTAAGATGTGCTAATATCCAGACAAACCTTGGGGCAGAAGAGAAAGCAATACAATGATGATTACCGATATTCTTATAAGTCTGTCTTAAACTATTATTCCAGTAAATTTTCCTGTAGTCAGTGGCTAGCTCTGTATTTTTTAAGTTGATCTACATGTTCTATGTGAAAGATACTGTACTATTTCTGTACTTCTAGTTTCTCCTGTCACTATATTGGGTTTTGTTCATCATTTTGTTACTTTTAAAAGCCTTCAGAGATTTTGCATTGTTACAGTGTAGTCTTTCTAACACACAGTTCTTGTTCTCATGCTGGTGATGATTTTTAAAACATTTATTTTAACTCCAGTCTAAAATCAGTTTCTATAAATGTTACTCTCAGCATTCTTTGTGGCAAAGAAAGAATCAAAATGTTAAGTTAGCATTTTCGTCATTGCTTATATTGTTTGAGCATGCTCTGTCACCAGCTTGATAAAAGACAAAGAATATCATGTCTCCTGGTGGCTTCCTCTTTCTACTAAACACATAAAAATCCAGACTTACCACCTATTACTAAGAATTATTGTGAAAACAGTCTTGGCTGTTCTTACAGAGCTGTTTAAGCAAGAAACAAAAAGCTTCTTTTCAGTGGGTTATTAGTCTTCTTCATGAATTTTACATCTGATACTTGGTTTCAGACATGTTTGCTTAGTCATTAGGTACTAAGCAGTTAGGTTTAGCATAAGACAGTGATAGAGGGGTGCTTCCTTTGTGGTATTCACAAGTAACCACAACGGTATGCAGCAGATTTTGATAGTTATTTAGATATGTTTCTCTGAACATGTTCTTAGTTTTATTCTCACTAAGTATTAGTGTTAAATTTTTCTTCCAGGATGCATTGCAGGAGGCCTTGAAGTCCTTTAAAAATATTTTACTGGCAGTCAGGATGATTATGAATATATAAAATTGTATGCTCTTTTTTTACCTACTGAGTTACTGGTGCTGTGACCAGCAAGATTCCAAAGGTGGGAGGAGGGAATGTTATTGTCTTTTTTAATAGTTTAATAGTGGAAGCATTATACCAGGTATTGATACTTCATCCTGCAGAGTTAGTGGAGTGATGTGAAACGTGTCCATGACATGTTCCTTATTCAGTACATATGGTGTCCGAGGACCACGAAATCAGGCCCAACTATACAAATACTGTTAAAGATAGGCCACTCTCACATAAATTCTGGTTAAGTATCTGAACAGGGAGTAAAACACTGAAAGGTGTCCTTAGTGCCTTGCATTAAAGATGTAGATGTATAGATGTAGAAAGGAGGTGTTTTTGCTTTAAAGTTCAGCTGTCTGCAAGCATTGCTAATTTCTGAGGTTAATTTAAAAGCTGTTATTTTTGTTTCACAAGTAGGCAGGAGTTGTCTGCTCTTGAATTGCTTTGCATTTTAAAAAATAAATTGAAAATGCTGTTGAGTCTCCACTGCCTGTCAGGTCAGCTATTAGTTTAATGTTCTGTTCAGCAGCAGAAGAGAGTGATGGAAGAATTAAGTGACAACTAAGAGTTCACGTTCAACTGACCATATTCTCAGTACTTAAATTTTATTGTATTAGTATTGTTAAATGTTGCTTTAATGCTTATGAATAAATATTTTTTTCTGAATAAATTTAAAGTTTTGCAGATGAATATTGTAGATTCTGACAGTTCTGCCTTAGTTATTGAATGGAATTTTGCTCATTTGAAAAAACAGTTTCTTCTTGCAAAGTTGTGGTAAATCAGGGTCGTCTTAGATTAGTGTTTCAAATACAACATTGAATGTATTTATTATATAGTGAATGAACCAACTTGGTTGAAATGGCAGAGCTTTAAGAAGACTAAAGCTTTGTTGAATAAAATGTTTTTAACAACATTTTGGACTTGACTTATGCCATGAAATTTGTTTTATTTGTGCCAGTGATTATTTATAGGATGGTTTGTGTTGGAAGGGCCCTTAATGATGCCATAGTTCCAGCCCTCCAGCCACAAGGTGGTTATTGCAATGGGATTCAGTTTATAACTAAGATTTGTCTCTGCTAGCCTTTTGACACTGTTGTGAGCTTCAGGTAACAGTATTTTGTTGCTTAGGACTACATATTGATTGCAGGTATTATATGATGGATGATACTGAGTCGAGTAGTAGCACATGGAAGGAGTGCCTTGAACCATAACCCTCAACTATGGGTTGTAGAGATGGTGCTTCATCCTTGGCTGCTCTCTGGAAGTCTGGTTGGAGGTCATCTCCCTCTCAGCACTGAGCAGTCCAATGAGTTCTGTCAAGCATCTTAAATACTTTTCTTGTTATTTGAAACTAAAATATTAGCACGTGGACTGGAGTGGCTGAGGTGGGTGTATTGTGTTTTCCCTGCTAAGACTGCTATGGCAGTGGCCTCCGTCCAGCAAATGGATGAAGGTGGAAATGAGGACTCAAATGGCAGCAGCTGGATTACCAGATCGATCCTATCCAAGCTGTAAGCGTGTATTCACAAGCTGGGTTAGTTGTATCAAAATGGACTGTAAGTGGCCACATCTTGTTTAATTTGGCCATTTTTTGTCTCTTGAAGTAATGGATGGAATTTGAAAAGATGGAATTATATTTTAAGATATATCTAGGCTGAAAAGAACAGCCTTAGTCATTCACAGTTTTCATTTAATATTTTTTGAAATATAGTGTATCTCCGTATGATTTTTGAGAGGCAAAAATAGGTGGGTTATTTTAATGTACATGTGACCATTTGAAAGTACAGCTCTAGGAATCGTAGATAGATCAGTTTTGAGTGAATTGTAACTTTGCTTCCACTTTGAAATGGAAGAAAACCCTTACTATGCTGAACAGGCCTTCAGCAACAGAACATTATAAAAACATAGGGTAATACACGGGCAAGTTTAGGACAACTTATTTATATTGCTGCAGAAGCACTTTATTTGCTGAAGTATCTAATGCCATATCCTTTAGGACTATGGAGAAGCAAGCTGATTTGGGAAAGTGATTTAAAAATTCAGGTTTAAGTGAGTAGTCAAAAGGGGTGATGTAAGTGACATCTTTCAGCTTCTGTGTGCATCAGGAAATGTCGTCTATTTTCTTGAAATTCAAAGTTCATATACTAAAAAGCACAAATTTTACACTGATCCTTTGTTTTCCATCTGTTTTGGCAGGTATTCAGTATAGAGAGCAAATAGGGTGAATTGTTTATTCTTTTATTTCCCAATTATATTTGAAATAAGGTCTTAATATGACCATCAGTGAAGAAAAAGAAAAGTAATGAATGAAATCCAACAATTTTTGTACTGCTTATAGTTCGTTACTATGTTCTGCTTGTATTGCATAGAAGTTATCTGTTGCAATTGAGATGCATTATTTCTTTAATATAATATAAATAGAAAATCATGATATCTTAATTGGATTCAGGAAAATCATAACGCCATTTATTGGTAGCTCACTGTTGGTATATACATGATTTTTTTTTTTTTTTTTTCCATTTAGACGTGTACACTTTTTCACTTGTTAATCCACATTTTGTTTCAGGAAATAAAAGACTTAGGCAGAATGGGTTATGTCTGTGGTATTTGCACTGTAGTGTTAACTGAAATTAAAAAAAGCTTTAAATTCTCCCTTCTTCTCTTTCTGTAGGTGGTTTCAAACACCATCACAGGTTTTCTATCATGCAGCAACTGAACATGGAGGAAAAGATGTCTACCCAGGGCAGTGCTTATGGGAGGGATGTGAGCCTTTCCAGCGGCAGAGGTTTTCCTTCATTACCCATTTACAGGTGCAGATTTTTTTTTCACTACTTCAAAAATTAGTAGCAGTTTCGTGGGAAATTTTCAAACACCTTCTCACTGCCTTTCTTTTTTTATTCCATTATAGGATAAACATTGTTCCAGAGATGCTTTGCTTGCAGGATTAAAGCAAGATGAACCAGGGCAAGGAGGAATTCAGAAGCCTTCCAATAAGTAAGAGATTTAGGCTTCTTATCAATAAAACAAATGAAAGTAATGGAAATCACTGGAAGAATTTGTGTATTTAGAACTTGATTTATCAGGAGAAACTATACATGGAGTCTATAGCTGGCTGTTACACAGCTATTAAATTTGAGGTCCATTGCATTAGGACAAACCAGTAAAAGAGGGGAAAGATTCTGATGTAGGAAATACAGTGAAGTTGTCATTAAAAGAGCAGGTAGTTCTTGCAGGTATGTTTGCCAGTGTTGTGTGATAAACATTGTTCTTAAAATACTCAACTGTGAATAGTGTTTTGTAACTTCTATTGTAACAGATAAGTGCTTGTAATGCAAATGGAAAGTTACTTGGGTACAAATCAGCTCTTTCATACAGCTGAATTGGATTGTCTTGTAACTTGGAATCATAGAATCTTTAAGATCTAGTAAGACCTCTAAGGTCATCTGGTCCAACCATCAACCCATCATCGCCATGTCCAGTAAACCACGTGCCTCTGACTTGCTGTGTTCCTTCAAGTTTTGTGGTCAGTTACTTTTATAATAAACTTCCTTTTAAATAAATTATAAACATAAATATCAAGACCTCTAAATCTTCATATTTTGTGCTCCTATCTGGAATCAGGTTTGTGTCTCCTCTTTCCTAGCATTATTTCAGTGATCTGAAAATTATGGAGTACAAACCCATTGCGATGGGGTTGTGTTACTGTTGGAGTTGTTCAGGGTTCAGTTACCTGTATGCCTGTATTAAGATGAGGGTTTTGTTAGTAACTAACTGGATTCTCTTTATTGCAAACCAGAGGCGTGATTTACATGTTCCCAGGCAGACTTTTGCTGTCTGTTGTGTGGCTAGTTAAATTGCTGCGGGAGACAGCAGCAAGAGAAAATTGAGACTGGAAACTATGAAAATTTATTTATTTATTTATTTATTTTTAAAATCAAAAAGATTAAAATATCCCCAAAATTCTTAAAACATGAACATATCATTGCCTTACAGTGCCTTATTTCATGAAACTAAGTGGCATTCTGACCTCTGAAAACCACAAAATGAAGAATGATGGTAAAATTTAAAGTCTTAAATACTTGGCAAGTAGGAGGCATCAGGCTGATACAGTCTACAAGCATGGTGTGATTTTAGCTCTGCCATTTCATAAGTGCTCAGTCACACAGATAACATGCAGTAGGCTCTGTCTTTGCAAGTTTCTTTAGAATAGGCACAGGTTAGAAAAAATAGAATATTGTATGGAGCTGAAATACCCTAGAGAAATGGTACTGAGAGGAGTTGTGTTTTAGCTATCAGCTTTTAGGCATGCACTTTCTCTTCACATGCTGACTTCTTTTGCTTAGTCTCTCTCCATCCGAGGGAGTGCAGATAGAGTAAGCATTACTGGTGCAGGGAGCAAAATCTGCTGAACAGCAGTGTTTCAGAGACATCATAACAGACAGTGGCCTGTTTTCTTAATCATAATTTCTTCCAAGTAGGTGTGGTATTGTGATAGGCAAAAAAATAGCTTTATTAAGATTAAGCAAAATTAAGCTTTATTCCAGAGCTGGTTTATAACTCATTTCTTTATTTCTTTGCTTTTAAAGTTGTGTTTTATTAACTCTTCCTTTGGTTTTCAGAGATAGCTGAATATTGCAGTCTGGAAGGTCAGGTAGCAGTAGCAATTATCAGTATGTTGTCTATAGCTGTGCATTTGAGTCTCTTTGGAACCATGCTATTTTTTATTTTCCTTGTTGCCACTGTAGCTGGTGGTATCAAACTATCAAAACTATTCTTTATGCGGCATGGGAATGGGACAAGAGATAATTATAGTCAGAGGATGCGTGGTATGGTTTGACGTCAAAATGATGTTGAAATTAGGAAATTTTAGAACTCCAGAGTTGTCACTTTTTTAGTATTTCTAGAATTGAGGCAATAGCAACTCAGCTTTCTAAATTATGTTATGATAGATGTTTGAGAGAGACATTTGGAGAAGCCTATGCTGATGATTCATTGTTCTTCTCAGTACAAAGAGAACAACAGTGGTGCTTAGTTTCATATAAACATATACAGTTGCCCAACAGTATCTTAATTCAACCCCTGCCCTTCTCTCATTCTTTCATAAGGGCTTTCAAAATGTTATTTCTCATCAGGAGAGGATGATGGGAATTATGAACTGAGTTATTAGGGAGGAATCATCCTGTTTCTACTTCTTTTTGCTAGAAGATACCTAAACATTGCTACAGACTGATTTTCATTTTTAAAAACTGAAGCATGTACGTCTGATTTATGCTACCTTTGCAAACAAGCACTAACGTATGTTTCTAATATGTTGACATTTTCTAACCAGGTTGTACAAGAATTCATAGTAATACGATATAACATACTGAAATGTGGTGATATTTTTCACCATTGGTACTTCAGTCATCCTTTGAGATGACACTTTAAAGAGTCTTACTCGTTATGTACTTGCACATTTTAAACTCTAGTTGTATGATTTGTGTCAAAGTCTCACATGGAAGAACGTTGACTTCAGTGTTAATATTTAAAATTAAGGATTTGCTTCCACCATGTCTGTTACTTGTACCAGCTTTATAAAACACCCTGTGTGATTTCTTTATATCAGCTTGAAAGCTGCCATAGAGGTAATAAAGGTAGATGTTTGGTTTCATGTAACAGTTAAATGTTTTGGGTCTTAGATCATAATTTAAGTGGTTTTACCTTGTATTGCTTCCCACTAAGTACAGATATTTTCTGTTTTACATTGTCTCAGTCTCTAATGGTCCTGATAAGCTGGGTCAGATTTTAAAGAGCTATATTTTTAGGACATTCTCTGGCTAAGTCTCAGTTGACATTTGGGTAGCCATTATCACTGTTCACATTGAATTCTGTCTAACAAAACATTTCTTCAAGTAGGTGGGTGCACTTCGGGAAGGTTGCTATGTCATTATGCATTTTATTGTACTTTTCCATTGCAAATATTGTGGGTGATGAGCAGTGCCTCTTCAAGAGCAGTGCTTTTCTTTTTCCCCCACATAAAATAATGTTCGTAACACTAAAGAAGGCTTTGCAATAATGTTTCTCTCCATGGAAACAAAAGACAAATTGTGTAGCAGTGCCCTGTGTTAATGCATCTTTCAGTTCAAATAGGTTGAAAAAATTATCAAAATAAATGTCCAGAGTTGTTAATCTGTTAGGAAGTGGTGTAAAGATTATTGTTAGTAATTCATTCTTTGCTCATGTAGGCCGCCAGTTGTAGGGAGTACAGCTGCTACTCCCAGAGCACAGAAGGCCATTGTGAATCATCCAAGTGCTGCCCTAATGGCATTAAGGAGGGGATCAAGAAACCTTGTCTTCAGAGATTTTACAGTGAGTATTGTTTGACTCAAGTATTATTAAATACAAATTGTTGCTTGCTACTATCGAGCTTTTACTTTTTCTTTTCTTTTTTAGGATGAGAAAGAGGGACCAATAACTAAACACATCCGATTAACAGCTGCCTTAATATTAAAAAATATTGGTAAATATTCAGAATGTGGTCGCAGGTAAGCATTGTTTGATTCTTCTAATACCAGTGAGCAGTGTTAGCTTTGTTCTGTTACATACCAAACGATAGGAGGGTATTTTCTTATCCTTTAAGAATACAATATGTATACTGACAATACAGTTTTTCTGCCAGTTCCTCACTGCTTTGCTCCCCACACAGCTGCTGAGCATCACCTAATCTAAGATAGTTTTGTGATCCAGGCTTTTGAAATGTGTCGGATAAGTTCAACAGGCTAAATTTTTGGAGGCAAGTGAGAGAAGTCTTTGCTATGGGTATGTCCCTTTTTCTCCTGAAAGCAGTCCTGCCTGACTCTGAAAATTAATTCTTCTGTAAGGAACCTCCCATTGGCTGTACCCTTTTATCTCAACCCAGGAAAAGGGTGAATGATGTTTTCTGAAACTTTTTTAATGTTGTAGAAAGACCCAGTTGCATTTCACATTCACTACCTCTCTGTTAGTTTTCCCTTCAAAGGTTGGGTTAATTCTAATGAATAACTCAACTTTCTTCTGAGTCGTAGGAGATCCTTAGTATCATAAGTCTGTTGTTCTCTTCATTTACTAAGTAGGAAATGGTCTCAGTACTCAGTGTAAACACTTCGTGTCTTTAACTGTCTAAATGGGAGCTGTAGCAAAGACATTCAAATTCTTCTTGGACAGAATGGTGAAAGAACGAGGGGAGGGAGACAGAAGTCATAAAGCTCCCTAAAGAGGCTGTGCAGTCTTTATTCTCTTACATATTCAAACCCCATTGGATATAATTTTGAGCAGTGTGATCCAGCTTAGGAGTTGTCCCTGCTTTGAACAGGAGTTGTACCACGTAACTTCAGGAGTTCCTTATAACCTGAATTAGTATAATTTCA
>JAPSGF010000074.1:2651439-2721699 GCA_035772895.1 Perdix hodgsoniae
ATATTTAGAATGTGTATTTACGTGTATTTTCTTTTTGTGAATTGCTTTGGTTGAAACCAGCCTGGAGGTTACGAGCAGTGGAAAGAAGTGTGGGGGTCTTGAGCAAGCTTCAGGAACTTGGTCACAAACAGCTTCTGTTTCAGCTTAACTCAGTCCTCTCCTTGTATGATAACCAACTGAAACACCCCCAAACTACATCGTGCTGTCCCCAGGTTAGGTATGTTTTTGAAGCAAAGACATCTCTTGCATGTACAGGTCAAGCTTTTCTTGTGAATGGTTTTGTAACTTCTGCTGAATTTAATGTTATTCCATAATGGTCAGTCTGAGTTTTCTTGAGGTTGTGAGCTATCAGCACAGTGACAGAGAGCTCATTTTGTTGGGGTATGGCCTAACCTCTGCTGAAAGCTATGTCAGCAGCCTTTCCTGGAAGGAGGCATTGCAATAGTTCATCTTTTAGCCAGCCGTTTTCCCCACCATCAGGTGGGTGCTTTGGTGTTCCTCCTGTGCTCTGTGAAGGCAGGGCTGACTCGGTGGCTGTTGGTGGTTGTTGCTGCCTGTTTCCCTGTGGGCTGGAGCCAGGCACATGCTAAATTCAAAGTGTTCTATTTCTATTTAGTTATAAGTTGTTTGTTTTTTATTGTTCCTAGAGGAGCATTTCCTGCACTTGCTCTTGCCAGGTGTGGTTTCGCCCTCCAGCTCTGAAGCACACTGGGGTTTGGGTTCAGCTCATGTCACTGCCAGACTTCCAGCAATGTGGAGCTGCTTCATCTGCCTGCTCGAACACAGAGCAGGTTATCATGCGACAACGTGCAGCAGCCAGGGGTGCCTGTACCAACCCATCACTCTCTCCATGCGCTGTTCCCCTAGGCCATCACCATGCCATCAGCTGCTCCCCACAGGGCTGGCCTGGAGCCTGTGAACCAGTAAAGATGGTCAGTGGCCTGATCATGGTGCTGCTGGTTGGATTGTATGTGCTGAAACTGATGTGGCTTCAAAGCCACCCTCACTTAGTTGGAGCACTCTGCTGTCCTTCATAGGGTTGCATTACAATTTGCTCTTTTTCACTCTATTGTGCAAGTCTGTGATGAGATAAGCAGTGTGTGATCTGAGCCGGCACCTTTAGAAGGATGAACCAATGGCTTTTTGTCTTAGATGGAAAGAAATGCAGCCTAGTGTAAACTCTGTAAGCTCCAGATGGGGAGGATGTACCTGGCAGGGTCTGCCAGCAGCTGGGTGAGGTGCCTTATGAGGAACTTATAGGTGGGCAGCCTGCCAGCTGCAGCTGGGAGGGTTTGTTGTTGTTGGGGTTTTCAATCTACCCGTCCACGGGCAGCTGCTCTCCTGCCTGAAGCTGTGCCCTCATCCCAGTGCTGCCCTTGGGGCTCCTGCTGCCCTGAAGGCTCTCTGTGTCACTGCCACCACCACTTCCTTTGGAATTGCATCTTCATGCTGTCAGGTTGTGTTGGGAGCGATGAAGAACTGGACTGGGTGCTGCTCTGGCTGCATCCCCCTGTGCTGCTCAGGGCCTGCAGCTCCGAGCTCTGCTCTGTATTCCCTGGCTTAGGAGGATTGTGAAGCCTCACAGCTTCAAATCTGTAATCTGCCATAAACCCCAGAGACATTCTGCTAATGTGCTGTGTGGTAAAACCCCCCGCACCAAAACTGAAGCAGCCCTGACTCCGAGTTGTTTTCGTCCCTCCCTTGTGCTGTTGCATGGAAGCATCTAGGAATCCCCAGCCAGTTTTGATTTATAGTCCTCATAAAAAACATATATATATAGTGGCTATAGGTATAAATTCTGCAGCATTTTGGGTCTAATTATATGACAAGCTGCTCTCAAAATTCTTTCATGTTGGCTCCAGCAGTCAGTGCTCTCTGCGCTGGCTTCCACCCTGGCTTTGATGGCTGTGCACTGTGGGACCCAGCACATTGCTGTGATGCCTCACAGCTTCCCAATGGCAACTGCGGGAGCTGAGGCTGAGTTGTGTGAAAAAAGAGCTGTAAGGCAAGTTCAGATTCCAGCCCCTGCCTTCCTGTGGATTCATCCCCTTTTATGCGGTCAGTGAATTGTGCGTTACTGTTTCCCTATGGGCTAATGATTTTGTTTTGTTTTGAATATTCATAGATGCCGTTCTGACTGATTATTTTGAAGGCTGCTGCTTCTAAGTTCTTTTTAACTATTGAAATAGGCTATCATCTTGCTTACTGCCTTACTACTGTTCCCATTTTTTGATTAAACTATTGATGACTGTGGATATTGTAATACACGGGGCTGTTTGGTTCAGTGCTGTCTGCCTGAGCCCCAGCTGCCCACATCCAGCAGCAGCAGAGCTCTGTCCTTGCCCTGGGCCATGTCCTCGGCCTGGCAGCCATCACCTCAGCTGCCTTCCCCAGAGCGCACCCCCGTACTCAGCACTGGTGAGGCTGCACCTTGAGTACTGCGTTCAGTTTTGGGCCCCTCGCTGCGAAGAAAGACACAGAGGGCCTGGGATGTCACTGTGAAGGGTGTGTAGCACAGGTCTTATGGGGAGCGGCTGAAGGAACTGGGATTGTTTGGTCTGGAGGAGGCCTGGGAGCCCTCCTCCTCCTCTCCTGCTGCACATTTTCTCCTGTCTGTATTTTTGGCGATTTTGCACATCTCACCAGGGAGAGCAACGGGGGAGGGATGTAACAAGTAGTGAGGGGGCCATGCCTAACATGCAGATCTGCCACCTGAAGCCTGGAGGTGCATTGCTCACTGCAGGCACCCAGGCAGCCCAAAGAGCTCTGTGATGGCCGGGCCCACTCACAGGTACTGAGCTGCTCCCAGCAGAGGAAACCCAGGCACTATAGACAATGCTTACGTTTTAATACACATTACTGTGCTCCACCTGTGCCAGCAGAGCAGCTGGCAGCCTGACTGGGCACAGTCACAGCCTGTCAGCAGAGCGCAAGCCTGCTTTGAAAGGCCTATGGCTGTGGAGCTGTGACTCAGCCCGGCCTGCTGCAGCTGCGGAGGCAGGCAGGTGCTGGCATCAGGATGGCAGTACAGCTACACTTTGTATAATGTGCTCTGCGACTGCTGTGACCAAGCACTGCAGTGGCTGAGGTAATCCAAGGAGCACTGCTGCTAATGGGCGCTGACCGAATCACTCTGGCACTCCCTCAGGGTCCTGCTGACAGAACCATGCAGGGCCAACCCGCGGTCAGTACAGGAACCCTCCCTGTGCTCACACTGTAGAAATAGCACCTGTTGGCATAGTTGGGCATCCATCAGCCAAAATGTACCAAAACCTCTCTGCAGCAATGGCTGAACTGGCAGTTTGTGCTGTCAGTACACCTGAAGCAGATAAGGCCCCAGGAAGGTTCGTGGAAATAAGACAGATTTGCAATTTAGGCAATTAATTCTTAATTAACTACAGTCAGTTTACTTAAATTACTTTCCTTCTCATTACTATATTTTCTTGGCAATAATATCCTGCTGTTTGCCTTCCATCGCTGCAGTGACCCTGACCATCTCCCCACCTGTGTGAGGTATCTCCACCCCTCCTACAGCCAAGGAGCAGCAGCCCCATCCCGGCCCCCGCCGTGCACCGGGTGCCTCTTAGCCCTTCCTTCTTTGTGAAGTGTTCTCAGCCTCAGCAGCTTGGCACCTCTATACCTCACTGTCCCCAGTGAAGCTGCTGACTCGTGTCCTGCCACTCCTGCTAGTCACAGCTGTGTGCTTTTTCTATAAGCCCCCACGCCCATCTGTTAGTGCACTTTCAGTAAACACAAGTTTGTTTCCACCACAGCTGCTACCACCCAGACATTAACAGTCAACAATGGGGCTCTCCATTTTCCAAAAGGTGAGCAGGCTTTTTCACAAACCATGCGACAATGTCTGCATGGAACTGGGGCTATGCCTCAGTCCTGGAAAACAATGAAATGTTTGGAGCAAAGCTCCCACTGTAGATCGGAGATGATTGCAGGGCTCCCCTCGGGCTGCTCCAGCCAAGCCCTCTACTTGAGCAGCCCTTCCATCTCTCCTCACGTGTAGGGCAGGGCCTGGTTGGTTTCAGTTCCATCCTCATCTGGCAAGAACTGTCATCACCACAGCACGTGCGGCAAATGAATGCTGCCACATGCACTTGTCTCCTGCGTGCAGCATGTGCAGGCAGACAAGGCAGAAAGGTGGCAGACCAACTGAAAACAAACCAGATGTAAGGAGGAGTCCAGACAGCATAAAACAAGACTGAATATGAATATGCATAGAAGTAGCAGTAATTAATGCTACTTTCTACAGTAAACTTCAAGCCAGAACCACCGAAGACCAAACACTGACTACTGATAGCTTAGTGAAAAGAATTTATTAGAAAATGTTAAGCACTACACAAAACTAGTCATTTTTTTCAGTAGACAGCACTCCAGCCTCATGCTACAAACACCGTACAGTAACTCCAGACAGCCACTGTGCTCCTAGGATACATCTTCAGGATGAGACATTCAAGCAGCATGCACAGTGAGACAGTGAGAGGAGTGGAGGGAAACCCTCCTCGTTTGCCTGAGTTCACAGAAAGTACAGTTCTGTAATTATTTGCCTCATGGCAATCTGGACCGAATGAGTTCCGGATATCCCAGAGGGCAGGGCAGGGCTGGGCTCCGTGCTCCCAGCACTCACCTGCAGTATTACTGCATGCGGGAGTTCAGTACAAGGCTTTCAATAAATAGAAATACAGCTCTCATACCATTTTAACAGACATGACTACAAGGTTAACGTACACGTCTTCGTGGGCAGTCACATCAACAGAGACCGTACTGCTTTTTGGGAAAAATAGGAGAATCTATGTATTAAGGCAATTTTTCTTTTTTTAATTCAGCATAGAAATTGCAGTGAATTGCATATTTTTTTTTGTCAAGTTCTGAAATATTCTATTGTACAAAGTAAAGTTCCCGATCACATTCCAATCTATCCCATATTCTTCATGCTGAAATACAGTGGAGCATCACTACAGCCACCAGCCCACCAAGATGGCAGCTCACAGCCCAGCAGGAGCTGCAAAACGGGATCAGTGACCCCAGGACCCCAGCTCAGGCCCTCCATCATTCCTCCCCCCGCAATTTCAACCTCTCCTTTATAAAAGACACATTTACATGGCTCCTGAAAGGAGCTCTATAGCAAGGCTCGACTGTATAAAGATACAGAAAGTCATTAAAATTCCCAAAATCCAAAGAAGTAAAATGTAATAAAAATCAGCACGGGTGGCACGATAAACCAGGACTGACACAGCAATAATTTGCTACATTTCTCAAAAGTGCTAACCCATTTTAGCTCCAAATAGCTCAAGAGCTCATACAAATTGCTACCACAGTATAAAACTGAATCTTTTGAAAAATCTTAAAATCCGGCTTGACTGTAGAAAATGTATTATACCAGTTTCTAATTTACATAGTATTTTTATTTAGGCACACAAAAATAAATATAGACAGTCAAAGGCTTCATTAAGTCTGTAGAAAGTTATAATTAAGTGATAAACATCACTTTTTAATTTATTTTACAGCTGTACCTTCCTTAGTTCATCTTCAGGCTTCTGCGGAAGTTACTTAGAGAGTAAGGATGGGCTCTCTGTTAAGAAAAGGTAACTTGGGGATCTACTGGCTCTGAAGACAATCTGTCAGAAACATCAGCTGATGCTTTGTCTGCACTGTTTGCTGGTGAAGCAGCCCCCCAGTAAGGGGACACAGCCAGGCCCAAAGCCAGCGCTGAGGTGGTAGCAGCACCTCTCCCTGAGGAAAGCATTTCTATCTCAGAGCGAAGCTCAGAGAAAGGCTTCTTCCCTAATCAAATCCGTAAGGATTCCAACCTGTCTTCCTCAAAAGGAGCTTGTATTCATCTCAGCAACCCTCACTGCTACACTCTTAGTTACGTGAGCTCTTCATTAGGTGAAAGCATTCTTTTAGCACATTTATGACTCCCTGCTTTCAGAATGCCTGTGGTACCTCCACTGACCCCTCTAGAGGAAGTGCTTGGGGAAGTATAAAAGCCAGTGCACTTAAGGTGGTGCATTTCCAGTGGTGCTCCGTGCTCCAGGCCCTAGCTCACAAAGTGAAGCAGTGCACTACTCAGGTTGGTACACCTGGCAGTCTCTGATCAGTCAGGAGCCAAGGAACCAACCACAACTTTTCTTGGTCTTGCTTGTAGAAACTAGGAGTTGGTGTGCCTGAACATCCAGCTCCAGCACAGAAGCTCCCAGTTGCTGTGTGAGCTGAGGGCAGGATGAGGCACGATCTAAGGTTGTTGGTGCGTGGTGATTGAAGGCATTCAGCACATAAAAATTCATCAAGTTCATCCACCTACCTTGCAACAAATGGAAAAACTTCACAAACAAAACCAAGCAGCATAACTTTTATTTGGTGTTACAACAGATAGGCAGCGCCCTTGAGTTGGGGCACTGAGTTCTACTGTTCGTGATTTTTCTTTTTTAAAATCCAAACAGTTCTCCTGTTCAGACAACTCCATGTGCTTTCTATATACATGCTATGAGCCCTGTGGTCAGCCTGTCCAGTTAACACTCAAAGTATCTGTCAAGGCAATACATTATTTCATCTTTGCTGTCATTGAGAAATCGAAACAAAAAAATTCCCCCTTCATCTGACCAATTTGATGTACTGTACATACCTGTTCCAAAAAATCAACGTATTCAGACAAATCTCTAATTTATTTCACTGTCATTCAAGTCAAAATGCTGTACATCTAAGAACCCACACAATCATACATTCCTAATGATTCTTCTTTACACCTTCTCCTTTTTTAGACATCTGCTCTTAAAAAGGAATAAAGAAGTCGCCCTGCAGCTCTGTATTTCTTTAGAACAAAACATTATATACTACACTGAAAAATAATTTTATCAAAACCAGATTCAAAGCACGGCCGCGTACAACTTTCAGCTAACGGTTCATGAAGAAATTGCACTTCGCAGAAAGAATAAAATTAAAAACTGAAATGGCATCATTTCCTTTCACAGGAGACCGCCTCTTCCGCGTTCTTTTTCCGTGAGTGTTTGTATTTGTCTACATATGCTCTCACTAGATTGGCCACTTTTGCAGAATTAACTTCTCCGCTCTTGCTGTGACAAACCTACAACAGTTTTAAAGAAAAAAAAAAAGCTTTAAGTGGTTGCAATCAGCCATCACATGCACAGTATTTGTTTTCCCAGCACCTCAGGGCTTCCACATCTCAGTGTAACTTTGGAAAGCGCCAAAACTTCACCAGCAACTATTTCCCAATTCCTGCTGAACTCTTCCAGACAGTAAGGTAGCTCTGATCCCATGAGCTGGTCAAGCTCATGTGAATGGAGGAACGTAGTTTTGCTTTTCCTGTTCTCCCCTGCAGCAACTATGAGCTGCTCCCACACGGTCAGAAAATCCAACCCAAGCCAACTTCAATTGGAACACACGCATTTCATGCATTAATAACAGATAACTTACTTTATCTACAGCTTTCCGCACAATTTCTTTATATTCTTCCTTAGTGATGTCTTTATTTTGGTAGAAAGGCTTAATAGCTAGTTTGACTTCTTGTGCTGCTTTTTCTTGAATTAGCAATTTCTGACAAAAAAAAAACCAACAACCACAAACAGGAGTATTATTTTTTCAATGCCTACAACGAGTTTATCGATCACAACATTTATCAGACAAGTTATTATAGGGGACTAAAAAAAACTATGCTCCCCTTACCCAAATTCCAGCACTTGTGAGAGCTGCCTGTGTTTATTAAGAATGGAATGCTGTCCCACAGCAATTGCAGTAATATTTGTAATAGAGATGCTTTAAATAAGATTGCATTACAAGGAGACAGCTGCTGGTTGGTTATAGCCCAGAGCTGTCACAGAGTATCACACAGATGACAGGATGAGGTGTATTAAGGGATACGCACACGAGGTGCTACCATAGTTTCAGTACATACAAAATTTATATATATGCATATTACACATGCATATATGCAGATATATACATACAGACACTGTGAACTTGCCTGGTCCTTCTTTGAGCTATCTGCACTGGCTTCCACTGTTACACTTGCTTTGTTTTCTCCCAGTTTTACAGTTGCATTAGAGCCCCTGATGTGACTCGATGATGTCGCGTTGCCAGAAGTTGGTCCCTGAACAGTTCCCACATTTCCCAGGACTGCTGCTGGAGCAGGCAAGGCTGGAGTGCTCATGTTATTACTTACATGAGCAGCATTTGGAATACCCTGTTTTTAAAAAGTTATTGGTAGTTAAAACGTTCTCATACCGGAGGATAATGTACCTTTCTACCTGTTTCAGCAGTTACTAAAAAACCATCAACACCACATGCTTTGGTTCATCAGGTCATTTCCACACTTCATTATTCTGGAAAATATGCAAACAATATCAAATCTACTCAAAGGACAAAAAGCAGAATTTGAAAAGTAAGGCATCCACCACATTACTGCTAGAGTAGCTAGATTCTGGTTTCAATGGGGATCCCAGTGACAAAATATGCTGCAAACAGGCATGGATGGCCTTAGTGCATTTTGAAGGAACTTCATGGCTACAGAACCTCTTTATTTGTCACAGGAAAAAAGGAGGTTTCTATTTTGTACAGGTGATTATCATTAAAAAAAAAAATCATGCCCAGTGAGGCTGTGGGTGCCCCCTTCCCTGGAAGCTCTCAAGGCCAGGCTGGATGGAGCTTTGAGCAACCTGGTCTAGAGGGAGATGTCCCTGCCAAAGAAAGAGTCCTTTCCAACCTGAACCACTCCATGATTCTATGACTCTATGATAATGATGCTGCTTTGGAAATCATTTCCAGACACCACCAAAGGGCACCACAAGCACGGCTGATAGAGCACAGCAATAGATATACCCATGGCTTTCCTAACAAATGCCTGCATGTTGGGGCAATACACAATCTTCACAGAGCAGTGCCTACTGCTTCACTAGATAGAAAGTTTCACAGTGGCTCAAAAAACATGTTCTGGTTTCTTGTGTTTTAGTGATTAAGTGTATTGAATTTCCAACTGTGAAAATATTTTAATTACAGACAGCATAAATGAAACCAACAAGTAATGTACAGGCATTTTAGTTCAAACAGCACCTTGCTGTTTCACTGTTCAAGCATCTCATATGGCCTGTAACCCCACTCACTATTTCCCACAAAACTTTTCTTCCTAAATACATGAATGGTTAACAGAGCATTCTTTTAACATTTTAAGAATTTATCAATACATTTCAAATTTTAAGGAATTAATGAAAACAGGTTTAGAAATCATTGTTCTAGAACATCCTTTTCTATCTGTAATACAGGGCAAAGCATTTTAGGTTAGAGCAGGTGGCCTGCAACCACCTGAAGGGAAGGACAAACCTCAGTGGAGCCCTTAAGAAGACTATATACAACAGATGTAAGACCTGGCGTTACTTACATCTCCTTTCACAACCATTCACTGTCTTGGAAGCTGTTCATTTTCCTTTCCCTGATACAAAAGCTCTTAATATAAACAGCTGGCTATATGAGGACTTAACATACACAAAGGATGTTTTAAGCTATCTTGGAAGGCACAAAAAGACAGTCTGATCTGCCCAAGCACAGCAGTTTTTAAAACTTGAGTAATAAAGCAGAAGTTAGGTCTCAAACAGGGCACCCAGCACTAGGAGAATCCTGCAAGAAGGGATAAGTAAAACCTACCAAAGAAAGCCTGAAAATTATGAACAAAAAGGCTCAAAAGATTAAACAGAACAGAAAATGTGGCGGCAGTGGGGGTGGTTGAGCTGCTGAGACAGTGACAGTTGGAGAATGGAAGCGTGGAATAAATCAATGCCATGAAGTACTTGACAACTTCCCTTTGCTCATACAACAAACCAAGGGATAAAAACTGCGACAAAGGGGTTGAGGTCACTTTCTACATGATGTGGAAAGGGGATTCAAGCATCTCCTAAAGTCAGGAGATGGACTTTGATGGGGAAAATTTGAAATTGATTATTCCCAAAACTAAGGATAAAAAGGTAATGGACAACATAGAAGAATTTTCAGTGTTCCATTACCACCTGGAACATCTCACTACCACAAACAACACAATTGTGGTGCTGTGTATTATTATCTAAAAGGTACAGTCCCTAACAACCCAAATTCTCATGGATACTTCTAATTAAAATCTGATGTGGAGTGAGAGAAGACAGGCAAGAGAGAAAGAAACTGCAAGTATCAGTTACCAAGTAGGTAGTATTAAGTGTAAGAAACCCTTAAGTATGTTACTTCAATCCATGGCTTCTGATAAAGCATACCTGCAATTGTTTTCCATCTTGCTGTGAAGCAATGTAGTTGACTTGTTGAGATGGTGGGGGTGGAGGTGGAGGCGGAGGTAATCCCTGAGACAAATTTGTGGGAGCAGCTACCTGTATGAGAGGCACTCCGGTATGGAGATGGAGGGGCACTGGAGGGGGGATGTTAAAAGGATTTCGTTGCATATTCATCATAGGAGGAGGGACACCCACGGGATATGGAAACATATTCATAGGCTGGTGCTGTGCATTCACTTGCGGCATTACATTCATTTGTTGCTGCATCATATTTACTGGTAACTGAGGACCATCACTTTGCTGGTTGCCTTGGTCTTTGAGGTTTGGATCTATTAGAAGAAGAAAAAAGACAGTATATGAAGTAGAAAATCTGTATTTTGTAAAGTAAAATGCAGAACTAGGTGTCTGAAATCTTCGTTAAGTACAGAGTTTCAAAAAGAGTTCTCTATTTGAATATTTCAAAGATAGTGCATCACATTACTATACAGCACTCATCACCAGACACGTCAGTGGGTTAAGCGCTAGTTTCTGAGTTTTAAAAAAGGTCACCTTATTATGCAGGTCTGCATTTTGAATTTCCATTACTCCATTACTGTTCCCATAACACAGCCAATACATTATTCCACCACAACGAAACAAAAATCCTCCCCAAAAGAACAGAAAGACAACAGAACTTGTTTAGTTTTCAGGCTATTGGATATGTTACTTTTTGCTACTTTGCATACTTTGTCCACGCAATCACTGTCAACCAACTTTGAAAGATGCCAATATTCAGAAAATTATAAAAAAGCCCTGTGATGGCACAAAAGCTAAAGCCTAGAAGTAAAAATAACCTCTTGGGGGTGACACTCTTAAAAATGACTTTACTATTTCAATCTTACCTTCAACAGAAGAAAAAAGTTACAGTGTAAGGTATAAGCAGTGAACCTTTTAAAAAGTCAAGGAGCTAGGTTTGAGCTATAGACAAGGGATTATAAATCTAGATCCATTTCTCATTCCCTCAGAATCCCTTCCTTGAGGAACCTTTTTAGCTCAAATGGATCAGCATTTAAGCCCGTAGGCTTCACTCTAGTCCAACCCTCGTTATACAAGGCCAGCTACAGCATGTTGCCCAGGACCATGTCATGATACCAATCAAGTCTGTTTTGTCCAGTTTTGAGAGAGTAATCTCATCTGAAGCTCAGATTAAAAAAAAAAATTAGTATGACTATCCTAAACTATGGAAAATAATGTCTGCAAAATCGTGATACTTGCAATTAAAGGTTTGATATATTTTCCTGTAACAAACTGAAGGTTGACAAAGTTGCCTCAAAATAAGAAGCCTTTGATGCAGTTGCCTCTGAAAAGAACACCACTGCTGGCATGTAAGATAAAAAAGGATAAAAACAAAAGGCAAAGCCAAATGACAATAGGAAAGGGCAAGTGTGCTTGTCTTCAGAGCTGGACTTTGTGATTTTTTAATACAGTTTACATCTACCAATTACTTCAGAACGTTAGTGATCTGTGGATAACTTATTAGCAGGCAGATGCTAAAAGTAACCATGAAGAGGACGTTTTCTCTTCAGCCAAGAAGATTTAAAGTTGTACTCTTTAGATGCCTAGTCTGTAAGCAACACAAAAATTCTGACTTCAAACAAAATCAAAAAGCCATCAAAATCCTGATAAAACGCTGTAAGTCCATATTCCACATTGCAAAATTACTATGATTTCACCCCTTCAAAACCCCAGTTTTGAAGAACTAATCAACTAACATAACATGACTAAATTTTACTCATCTACTGCATCTGTGACTAAGCTTTGTATGAAAATGGTGTGTACCTTGTTCAAGTGTCTCTTCTTCTTGTCTAGTTCCCCATCCAGACTGTGGGCTTGATGAATTTCGTCCTCTTCTTGAGTAATAATTCTGCACATCAGCAGGTAAAGTCTTTCTTACAGCCCAGCTGGATGCAGATGTCCACCCAGATCTGTCAGCAGGCGTATCAAAAGAATCCTGTTCATTCTTACGCTTGTATGGCTGCTGCTCTGAGAACCTTGTAGCTTCATTCCCAGAACCATTTGAGTTCCCTGAGAGAGGTTTTCTACTCTGCCAGTGATTTTCACTTTGGTCTCCATATGTGAAACCACCTCTTCCACGCCCACCTCTGCCACGATGACCTCTCCCCCTATTTGGAAACCAACCCGAACCAAAGTTTTTATTCCAAGACTGTCCTGAATTATCGTGTCTGCTGTCTTCCCAATGAGGTCTGTCTCTGTTCTTGACCTCAGGAATGGACTTTATCCTTTCCATTACCCAGTCTGGACAATCATTCCTCCGCTTATCTGGAGAACACTGAGCATCACTGTTTTTTTCCATATTGTCCTTCTCCTTTAGACTTTCATTCTGTTTCTCTTGATCACTTCTTCTGTATCGATCATTCCCTCTGGGACTCCTCCAGTTGTCATTCGCCCATCTGTCTTTCCAACAAGGTGAATGACCATCCCTCTCATTTCTAGAGAATGAAGAACCTTTATTTCTCGTTCTTGATTGTGATCTTGACCTAGATCGTGACCGGGACCTGGACCGGGACCTGGACCATCTTCTATTTCTTCTCTCTCTGTCACGATCCCTTCTCTGACAATCTCTATCACTGCTTCGAGATCTAGATTTTTGTCTCGGAGATGAATCCCTTGTTCTTGACCGAGAAGATGACCTCCTGCTTTCCTTAACAGTTTCCCTCTTGGGAGATCGAGATGGTGTTTTTCTCTCATCTTTGAGTGTCTCTCTTTTTGGAGACTGAGATAAGGATCTCCTTCCATCCCCAACAGTTTCCTTCTTGGGTGATCGGGAACTCCTCTCCCTGGTCACCTCCCTTTTAGGAGACGGTGACTGAGATTTCCTGCCGTCTTTCCTAGAAGGAGACCAAGTTGTTGATGGTGAATGAAATCGAGACCGTCTCGTTCGAGTCTTTTTGTCTTTTTTGGGTTCTGACTGACATTCTTCTTGGTGAAGAGTTTCATCTTTTTCATCAGACAATCCTGAAACTGATGCAGTGTTTGCTGTATCACACTGTAAGGAGTCCATTTTTCCCTGCTCTATGCTTTCAGCTGGTGGCAACTGTTCAATCTGAGGTTCATTCTGGTCGCTGCAAAATGAGTCACAATCCATTGGTATCATTTCATTGTTATCCTCACCAAAATGCTTATGTTCAGCATTTACCATCAGTGACTCTGAAGTTCTGTTCTCTTCACCCTCTGGCACAGGGCTTTCTTTTAAGGCTTGCTCTGATGCATCCGTAGAAGTATTGCATATTAACCTACCTGGTTCCTTGTCTTTATCACTTTTAAAGTTTTGAGTATTTGTACTTGCACAGTCCACTACTGTCTTTTCATCTGCCTTAGCATCAACTTCTATCGTTTCTGTATGCTCATGCAATTTGCTTTTGGGGCTCTCTAATGGCTGATCTTGTTCCAAAGGCTCCAGACGTTCCAGTAATTCATTTTCTGGACCAGTTATTGGTTGATGTATTTTTGTATTTATATTCTCAAGTAATTCTTCCTGAGGACTACATGTCTCGTGTAAATTTTCAAATGTTGCACTGTCACACAGTTTATCTCTGGGACTTGTCACTGTTTCCATTCTTTCGAGAGTATTTTTACAGGCATCCTGATTTTCAAGTTCTATGTTTTTTTGATTAAGATCTTTTATTCCAAATTCCTGACTTTCTCCTCCTGAAGTCAATACTGTAGATTCTTGGACAGAAAAACTTACATCTTCATTGCCTGAAGTATCTTCCTCACATTCTCCTGTAGTTTCCTTAATCTCCGCACGTTCTTTACAGCTTTCTAATCCATTAGCAGATTCTGTTTCTGCATTATTCTTCTGTGGAAGGTTTGCACTACTGCTTTCGTTATCTGACTGCTGATCTTTATCTACTGTTAGAACCACTTCAGACTCAGCATCATCATCATCATCCTCCACTGAATCACTGGATGATTTTTCAGAACGTGCAGAACTTCTCAGTTTCTTTTTAGCCAGAGGTGTTTGTTGTTTACCTATTCTTTTTGTTTTTCGTTTTGGAAGAACATTCTCTGATTCTGAAGAGCATTTATTCAGAGGTGGTTTATTGCCATCATGGGCACTGTACCCAGAACTGCTTGAGCGAGGTGAGCTCTGAGACTGACTCAGAGTCTCGTTTTTGGTGTTCCGTGCAGACCTTCTTCTAGGAGTAGCATTTACAGACTTCCTTCTACCTCCCCTAGTGCCAGATGAACCCGATGCTTGCTTTTTCTCTTCTCCTTCTTGGGCACATGCAACAGCATATCCTTTCCCTAAAGATTCTAATAAAAGTAGAATATCTCAATGCTTGGTAATAAACAGTTACACAAACACAATTAAGACCATAAAATGAAACTCCTGGTTAATGGATATTATCAAATAATACAACATACAATACAGTATGAAATGCTTCCACAACTTAACTAGCTAAAATCAAGTCCACCCCACCCCAGTGCAGACTCTCTGTAAAGAACAGAATAAGACTAACAAAAATCAAATATTAGGCACCAGGAAATACACTTCAGAAGCAGCACTGACATGGCTATATAGACAATACTGGTATTCACAATTAAACCACTGATGATAGAGCAAGAATGATACTCAAATATGGTCAGCATTTAAACCATTACAAAAGTAGCAGAGTAAGTATCTGATATTCCTAGCATATAGAGATTCCCATCATTCTTGTGTGCAGGCCTGGTTGTCAGTGAAGCCTCAATATTATGGAAGTGAAGCTCAATACTACAGAAGAGAAACTCAGTACTAGAGTAAGATTTTCAGACAACTGTCAGGGACAATCACATGGGAAGCAGTTGATGAGAAGCACCAATGACCACATACCTCTCTATAAAATCTAATTTTGACAGCGTAAACTCATTCCAAAGTTTTAAGAAAGTCCCTGAACACTCCATGGCAAACTGGACGAATTCTGCTGCCTTCAGCATAGGGAATAGATTGTACATACTCAATACATCTGAAAGCTTATGAGTGACAGCTCCAGAATTTAAGATAAATAGTAATTAAGTAAATATACTTAAATGGAATGCTCAATTCACAACTATATTAATTTCTTAAGACATCCATTGCTTTGTTTCATACTCTGCGTAGACTCCAGAAATAAAGAATTTGCTCCTTAAATTCATTCTCTTCACAGCTTCGTTTTATACACAAACAGTAGAAACTCACTTAGAAAGATTAATTTCAATAGATTTTGCAATTTATCACATCTCACAAATACTGAAATATTTGTTTTATAAACTACTTAAGAATATTTATTAAAGAAAATGAGAGGAATAAGACAAAGCATCAAAAAAGCTTCAAAAAACACATTTAAAAAAAAACATCTATTTTTTTCATTTCTTTCTCATTGTTCATCTTTGCAGAAAGTCCCAGTTTTAACCATTTCCTCCATCTTCTGCATCTTTTTTCATCTCATATTACTTGTAAGAGAAGAGGTCACTCCCTTTTTCAGATATCTGCTTGCCATGCATCTCTAACAATATCTGTAAAAGGTTAATTTCTTCTTACTTTTCTCCCTACGATTTTTCCTTTCTGTTTCTTCTCTTATGCCAATATAAAAAAGCTGAACGGGGAAGGAACACTCACAGAATGTGCCCCAAATCCACAGGGGGCATTCTTCACATTCTACACCCACCAGTGGATCCACTGGAGAAATCTGAACACTCTGCCTCCTGCACATCCCTTGCTGGCAGGAAGTCTTCAAGTCAAATCTGGAGATGCCTTAAAATTTTAGTGTCCACATATTAAAATGCTTTAAGTTTCAACATTGATGACTGTCTTCCACTTTGACCACAGCATAAACAATCTACTAAATATCTGAACTTTAGTTTTGATGTGGCAAAAGCATATTTACAGAAATAAATGTATTTGCTGTCTTTTTAGCCTGGTAAATCTACTTTTCAAAATGTAAAATATCTAATTTATAACCTAGGCAAGTAAGAGAAGTATTTAAAAATGTAAATTTAGAAAAACATATATCCTTCTGCCACCCCCCACCCCCCCCTGCAAAGATTCCATTTCCTGCTTCTCCCAAAAAACAGCATAAGGCATTTACTTTCAAGTTCTGCATTAGCAGTTGACAGTATCATCAGTATTTGCAAGTCTGTTGCAGAAATTATCAATGGTAATTAATCTGTTCTGAATTACCCAATATTCAAAAGTATTTTGGAGCTTACATAAATACTCTTCAACTCAGAAAACTGATTTTTTTCCCTATGCTTCTGGGACATGGCAAAGAAGCCTGACAGCGTAAGTGAAAAGGAGAAGGGAAATCAAGAAATAGCAGCTACCACACACTGATTACTACTAGAAGCAGAAACAGTTAAGCATCAGTTAAACTGCCAAAAAAGCCAGAGGAAGTAACCTATTTTTTTTATTTTTATTTTTTAAACTGTGAAATGGGGAAGTGAAATAAGTACATTTAACAACAATGCAGAATATGAACTAATAAAGCATTTCTTTAATCATCCGCCTACTCAATTCTTCCTCATAATTCACTTCCTTGATTCAAGTAGGCCAAAAGAGACAAAAATCTCTTCCATTTTTTCCCTGCTAGTCAAATTAAAGTGGCCTAATATCAAAATTCAAAGAAGGTATTATCTCCAGACTTAAAAGAACAGCACTCTTCTGTTTCCACTTCTGAAATTTGCGCAGTCAATGAGAAGAGAAGCTACATTCTAGCTGTATGGAGAGACAGGCAATGTAAAGCTACTGGAGAAAGGTAATCCCTTCCATATCTTGTCTTCTGCTAAATTCCTGTCACACTGTGGAGCTTCAAGACCTTTGCAAGTTTCTGCCCTGTTGAGCTTGCAGACATACTGAAAGAGATCCATATACTCCAGTTTGCAGACTATTCTAGTCAGTCAGGAAATATACAGCTGGGATACATCAAGCAACTCAGAATGTATCATAATGCAGTGTATCTTTAAATAGGATAAAAAGTTGTAACATAAGAGAAAATTCTGAATTTAGGAACTGAATTAAGTTACATAAAACACTTGTTTTCTATACAGTTCAAGTTGTATACTCCAGTTTAAGAAATACATCAGCTGATTTTGAAATAGCATCAAACTTCAAAGCATTTTGTTTTCAGCTGCAACTATATGCACTCTGCTTTGAATTTTGAGAATCACATTTTAACAATACTCCACATTAGCTATAAAGAAAACTTACAAAAAAAAAGTTTACCAAAGTTTTCCAAAGGCCTGATATTTGTTGGAAGAACTGTCCCTGCCACTTCAGTAGAAGTGAGAAGAAAGGTCTCAGCTTCAGCTCCATAAGACACTAAAGGAATTCTGTAAAGTAAAATCATTAATGTTAGTTGTTAAGAGTAGGTTGCAGGAAGTTTTGGAAAGAAAGTTCATGACCACTACGCAAATACAAGGTCTCTACCTCACAGTGTAGAGAGAAACACAAAGCAGACAGAAAACAAAGCTTTCCTTCTTCCAGGCTTACCATGAGGTCTAATCTGGTAAAGTAGTTGGAAGAAAGTATGTTATGTTAAAGCAATATACATTTAAAGTCAAACACAACTGTAACAAAGAGACTACTTCAAATTAGTAGACTATACTATTGGAAGTAAAATCCTGAATGCTAATCTAGCACTTCAGTGTAAGAACAGCATTTTTTCTGCAGAAATATGAGACAGTGTACAAAAATTTAGTTGTAATCTACTACTTTTAAGCTACCATTGAGTTGGAATTCAACTTTCCCTAAGGAAAAGCATGTGAAAAGAAGTACATAACTTGTTATTAAAATCTGAAGTGCAGCTTTTAGTTATAATCAGAAATCTCTTATCCAATTTCTGTAGTCTGCTTTGTGCCAAAGGCAGAGGTATGTTGTAGAATTAATATCAAAGAGAGCCAGTTTGATCCATGTATATATATATTTTTACTTTAAATCTGTTGTTTTTATAATTCTACTTTACATTCATGAAGATATCTTTAGGATATACTTTAATGCCCATTTATCTGCTCTCTTGACAAAAAAATTTCTCATGTTCTACTTGATAAAATCCCTCTTACTCTTTCCATATGAATTTGTTTACTAACAGTCGGAAAAAGTGCCAGAACCATCCATGAGGGAAGTCAGAGTCAGACTAACATTAGAACAAACACACTCTGATCTTCAAGGATAGAAATAGTTTTAAGAGTTCATATACACTACCTTCTAAATTAAGTGAAAAATATGTTTAAGCTTGCATTTTTATGAAGTGATAGATGCACGTGTAGATGGGGTTACTATGTTCATCACAGGGATTAAAGAAAAGTTCTCTCAGAGAGTGGTCAGGCACTGGAGTGGGCTGCCCAGGGAGGTGGTGGAGTCACCAACCCTGGAGGTGTTCGGGGAAGGTTTGGATGCTGTGCTGAGGGACATGGTTTAGTGAGAACTATTGGTGATGGGTGGATGGTTAGATAATCTTGCAGGTCTTTTCCAACCTTGGGTGTTTCTGTGATACAAGAAGACATGGAAGAAAATCCATTTATATAAAAACAACATGACATATACCTTTCAACTCTAGCAAGCATCGATGAATGGGACAATTCCAGTTCTTGTCTCTTCTGCCTGATCATTGCACTGACTTCTGTGAATTCTGTACTAAAATACAAATATCATGTCATTTAATAATACCTTTTTACTATTAGAATTCCTTCTTTCAATAACTGCTTTCATCAATTGCTAATTTTCAAATTTAACTGTATTATAACTTTCCGAAGCTATGATGCAAATATATACGTATACAGTTTGAAGGGAAAAGCAGTCATAGCAAGGATAACAGAAGTCGTAAATATACTTTTAGGTGAGAAAATGCGAAATAGGACACAATATGTGTTCTGGAGAGCTGAAAGAACGGGAAAACTTTGTATCTCTTTAGTATGTATTGCATTCTTTCCATTTATGGATCTTTCATTTATAAACTGTTGAAAACATACTAACAGTATTCTTTTTATGAGGTCATATTGTCCAAATAATGTTATTCTGGACTATTCTTCACCTGTTTTTTTTCTCCTTTTAAAAAATATTTCTTGTGCTCCTTAAGTACTAGGTTCATTATGCAAAATTCCTTTGTGTACATTGAAAGTGTTCCTCCTGGAGTCACCAAACAACAAAAAAACATGATTGTTTCTGCTACAAAAGAGGAGATTTATTGCTAGCTGTTTTGCTAACTGCTCTAGTAATAACAGGACTAGCCCTCTTACACTCCAGGCTTCAATTTTGCAAGGGCTTGAAACATGAGCTAAATTCCTATTATATCAATGAAATCAAGAGCACAATCTTTAATATTTTATGCTGAATACATAGCAGATATTGGGATGTTGATTTAACTGTACTCATTTTGAAATGTTTGCAAGTGTTTATCTTTTAACTGCTGATTTGTAACAAATGTAAAAGCAGTAAAACTTCAAAATATTGCAAGGCAGTAATATACAGACAGAAGCGGAAGGAGTTATAGTATCTACAATACAGTAACTCTAATTTTATTTTGAGCATTGTTATACACTAACCAGTCATTTCTACAGCTAAGAAAGGATTCTTCATTGCTACCACTGGCTGGAAGTGTACTATAGAAACTAGTCCTGAAGCACTCATTCCAGCAGGTCTGTCTTCTGGTCTGCAAGAAAACAACAACACGCAAAATGGAATGATTAGCATTTAACACATAATCATGCACTGAAATTAAATGTCACTTTAGCTCAGAAAAAGCAGGCTCAGTATTAGTACCATTTGCCACTACATCAAATGGGAATTTTGGGACTGAAAAGAAGAAATTTAGCATGTACCCTCTGCAACTAAAAATCATTTTTATAGGCTGTCCATAGTAAAATCCTTAGTGTTTCATATAGAAATTATACACAGATGAGCCCACTATTTACTGCTTCACAATACCCATTTCTGCAACCTAATGAACCACAGCAAAGAGTCATAGCACCTTTAGACAGATCCCTTCTGCTCACTGCATGCTTGATCTAAAGAAAATATGTGAGTAGCTGGGATTCTTCTTTACCTTTAGATAGAATTAGAAAATTCAAGGTTAAATGGTACGTCTATTTACTGCACCCTCACATAGAAAAAAAACCTCGGAATCATCTTCATATCTCAACAGATAACACTTTTCAGGAGTTAACAATACCTAACAAACCATTGTATGCTAGTGCACTGCTTCTTGCACTGTTCAGTAAACAGCTTGAATCTGCTGCTGTGCACTGGGCTGGCTACAAAAAAAGCCCTGAACAATAATCCTCCAGACAGCTCCCAGACTGACACACTAATCTACAGTGACCTGCTTTTCCCACTTATCCTATCACCTCAAGGGCTAACGTCAGCTGGAATTTGACTGAGACATTCCTATTCATTCCCTATCATCCATATTTTAAGATGGGAACTTACAGGAAATATTTATTCCAAAGAAAAATAAACTTTTTAAGACATACATTATTTGCATCTCAAGTATGTAGTCATTTTCCACATGCTCTACAAAACTTAGGCACAGAAAGCCAGCTTACAGTAGCATTCCCCATTTTATCACAGTAAGTTTCTCCTAAAAAGCTGTTTTTTAAATGTTTTAAAGATGCTCTGGTTTTGAGCATTAGCATTTTCACCTTCATTAAAAAAAAAAAAGCTTCCAACTGTTCCACAGATATTTACTAACTGCACTTCATGAAAATGAGTGCTTCCTTTCAAATGTTGAATGCACAGTGGATAATTAAATTAAGCACTGTATGTCCTCCCAAATTTTACTTCTTTTTATTCAGATTTTTTATAATCTATACTGTGAGACAATGCTACTAACTGGTACAATAAATCACAGAAGTTAGATATGAAAGCACTGATCAACCTTGAAGCCAAATTAGTGCTTGATCTACCACCAAACACCACCCTCCCAGTCCTAAACCTCTTCAAATCAATGAAAAACAACGTTAACTCCAGCTGGCAACATTAACAAAAATTTTAGATACCTGACTTAGGAGGGGGAGGCTGGAGCTAAAAACAGCCTTATAAATACGGTGCACAAGGATCAGATATGTGTAAGGGACAACTCAGGCCACCAGCTAAAGAATGCTGCATGATACAGTACATGCCCCTACAATACATGCAACAAGGCAGTAGTCAAAATAAGGACCTGAACAGTTTTTCCTCTCAATTTTTAAACTTCAGGTAAGACAAAACAATGAACATCAACACCCACTCACACTTCAGAGAGATGTGGTGGATGCCCCATCCCTGAAGACTTTCAAGGCCAGGCTGGACTGGGTTCTGAGCAACACGATCTAGCTGTGACATCCCCCTGTTCATCACAGGGGAGTCAGAGAAGGCCTTCAAAATCCCTTTGAATTCTAAAGATTCTATGATTCTAAAATGAAATAAATTGCCTACAACTACCACATGCAAAGAAATTTACAGGTTAGCTTCTTATGATCAGGAAAGCACTGATCACTAAGTTGTGTGACAGAAACCTTAAATATTTCTGAAAGGAGGGAAAGCAGAAATCAAACAACAGATCTTTTGTAGCTGCTTAAAAAATTCCACTTAGAACATTTATTACAGGCTAAAAATTATGAACAAAAATAAGAAGCCTAGGAAAACTAGCATTCATAGAGAAATCTCCTACTAAGAATCAACTTAATGCAAACTAGAATGTCCACGGCTTATTCCCAACAAATTGGTTAGTTACTACTTTTCAAATTTTCATTAAAAAAATAATGAAAACTCTCATATCCTTCATATAATGATACTTAGGTTAACAGCTTGTAGCTGATCCCACTTTCTTTTGATGAATAAAAGATGAAAGTAGGGCAGTTACAGTATTTTAAATGTGACATCCTAATCTAAACGAAAATATTTACGACCTCAAAAATGTCTGGGAGAGAGAGAACATCATACTATATTTTAATCACTTCTTTCACAACATACCAATATAAACTAACCAGTTTTGGATCGTTCTAGAATTAATGAACTTAAAAATAGGGTGAGACGTTGTTTGAAAGATGCCTTCCTGAAAAAAAAGTTTACAAATACCAACCCTGCTTACCTTTACAGACAGAGCTTTCTTGTTTTGTTTGTCAGACAAAATATTACCTGCGTGAAATAAGAAGCAGAACTGTGATCTAGACTTCAACATTTTAGTTTTTAATTGTTCATTAGAAGTGTTAACACAGTAAGATGCTAATAAAAATGCATCCCAAGATGATTTGCAATGTCTTTGAACAACATCAGTAAAATCTTCACAATAATCTTTCACACATCAACTACTTCTCATTTCTTGTGATACTTGCTTACTTTCACTGTGAATACACAGAACAATACCCATCAACTGAGCCTCATAATACTGCTAAGTGCTTCTTGTTTCTGCACTCTCAGTAAAAAAAAAAAACTCCCTGGTTTTTGCTTATCATTAGCAGTGTGTCAGCAATGTGTCATATCAAATGATCTTATACTGAAACTAAATACAATTCCTCTGTGACCACAGTGGAAAAGGTAGTCTTTCCAGTAAAGCCAGTACAGTAGTTTCTGATACTGCAACTTTGTTCTTCCAAGCTTCAATTCCCTGGCATCTGATTTATATGTACAAATATAAACAACAGTAATAATATACCAAAAAAAAAAAAAAGCACATCAAGAGAAGTACTTCAAGAGTTGTGCAATAGCACTCAGCAATTTTAGCAAAGAGAACAAATAACTTACTGCATTTCTTCTTCACAACTTTCCTCAGTTTTGCTGCTAAGGACCCTCTCTCTGAGCATACAGCTCTTCTGCAACATTAACAGAAGACATTACAAAAGCAGCAACATTCATGGGCATACCTAAACAATGAGTTTATGCACTCAAAATTGGTTTCTGATTCAAAGAATTTTTAGAATATGTTCATAAACCAATATTCTGACTGCTATTAAAACCTAACCTTGTATCTTGTACATAATTTTCCATGTATTAAATGCTGAAGTGTTTTAAAAATGTTAAGGATAGAAAAAAATTCCATTCACACAAAAAATTATAATTTTCTGTGTTAAATCTGAATGGTTAACCTTGCTTGATTTCATGGAAAACTTGTGAAAGCTGTCACATCTGGCTAACATAAATATTAAAAGAATACAGAAGTCAAGAGTGATTCAGAGAGGTGAAACAATCAATCTTCTTTTCTAGTAATAGTTAACAAAAAAAAGTAATTTAATTTCAGATATCTTTCCTGTAGTGAAGTCTGATCTCAAGGACTCTGTATACATCATAAACTCAATGAGACAGTGACTTTAAATTATCAGTATTTAGTGACATTTATCTGTGTAATTTCAATCTTCTCCTTATGCAATACAACAAATGTGAGAAATTTTTTTTTTCAAAACAGGAATGGCACTTCCACAACTTCCTCTCAAACTCACTAGAATGAAAAAAGCTGTAGACTACAGCTGTTTTATGGCAAAAAAGAATATCACTAATGCTCATAGTACGCAGGAAAAAAGGGCTTGCCTATTCAGATAACAAAATATAAGATGGTTGAAACATGTTTTACACAAAATCTTATCTGAAATGAATGATTTTTTTTTTCCCCCAAGGAAATTTGACAAAAGAGCTACTTTCAGATCTCAAGTAAGAAATATATTGCTCCATACTTATTGATTACAAGAATATTTAAGATGAAATTACATCAGCAAAAGTAATAGAAGCTCAACCACTATGGATGGAAAATAGTTTATTTTTATACAAACTTTTTAAAAATAATTTTAATTCCAGGGTGTACATTTCTGTAAGATTTCAACTTCAGTTTTGGATGATTCAAATTAGAATGCCCTATATTAAGTGCACTACCAACCTCAGGAATCTTCTCATCTTTGCATGGCAATGTTTTTCCTTATTCCACGTACAGTATTCCTCCTCCTTCTTTCTCTTTTGCTGTTTTTCTACCTGAATCTGCATTGAAAAAATGAAGTCAGAACCTTAGTAAACAGTAAAGCTTTAGGCTTTAAATGTATTCAAATTCTCTTAAGGTCTACACAAAAATAAGCTCAGAGAGGAGTTGGAACTATTCTCAAATGACTGCTTTCTTTATCTCGCAGTTCACAGATTTGAAGATTTTTTTCATTAGATGAAAGAAAAAGCTTACATCTTGATATGTCTATTGACTATGCCAGAGATGCACAGTAATTCCACAGCATCAGAACTCCCTGAACATTCAGCCTGCTGCAGCAAGGATCTCATCTATGTACTATCCCTCACTGAAAATTTGGTAACGACATTTCTTCAATGACGAAGTTACTTCATTGCCTACATTTCCATTTCTTTCACTAGACATTTAATATTTCCTTTTTCTAGAACCTCAACTTCGTTCTTTTTAAGCTATTAGTGTCCTACTTATGAATATCACGATGGACAAGCCACCCCCGTGCTGACATCGCTCCCACTAACACTGACCTGACACCATCAACAGTTCTCAGTACACCTTCCAACTGTCCCTACTGCTCTTTTTCAGAGTAGAGCCCTTCTTCTTTGTCTGCTTTTCATAATGCAGATCTGTGAACAAAATCCCTTCAAACCAGATTTTGGTAAGGCCCTGAAACTTTTCCAAATGAAAACTTCAGTTTATCTGTCTTTAGCTGCTTCTGTGGTTCTTCAGAAATAAAAACAACAGAACGTGCTACATATGGCTTTTGCTGAGAAGGAACCAGCTGCAGCTGTCGCCTTGTTGCTCTGCACTTGAGTACCTGGGGCTCTAGAATCACAAGAAATGGCCAGGAGGAGCCTGATTCCTAAGCATGGCCAAAAGCAAAGCCAGCAGCTTCAGAATTACTTGTAACCACAATTTTATCACAGAACTTCAAACTGCATAAAAATATCAGCATCTTTCTACATACATTTTCAAAATAGTCTATCACTAGACTGATAGATAACCTGCTCTGCACAGCAGTGATTTTCAGAAGAACTGGAAGATGAAAAGATCCAGAAATTTAGGCTAAGCAAGGCTTAGTATTAACTGATTCCTCCTTCATTCATTAGTTTTTGTTCCTGAATTGGAGACCATGAACATACAAGATTTTTCTTAGCTAAAAAGAATATACAAGATCACATGCTTATTAATATAGAACTTGTTTACATAACCTAGTTTAAAGAAAAAGTACTTGGAGACCAATTACTGTAGTTCTATTCCTGAATATATCAGGAATGTTCAAAAACAGTATGTAGTACCAATAACAACATTATGATTATTATTACTGTAAACATGTTTGAAAAAAATGAAGTAATTCCTAGCTTCAAGTACCTAATATAAACATTACAGCTGTAATTATTTCATTAGGGAGTCTTATTTAACACAGACATCAGAATAAAAGGCTGCAGCATAGCTCACACATTAATACAACTGAAGCTGTGTAACAAAAAGCAGGTCCCAAACATACCTTTATCTGATCTTCTAATGCACCAAGCTGACATATTGCTTGAAATGGTCTGCGATCAATAGGACATGAAGCCTGTGTCTGAAAAATTATTTTTACCATTAAAAAATTTATAGCAAGCTATGAAAAATCTTAGGTTTGGGTATTTTTATTCAATAATATAGTAGCTAACAGAACAACAGGAAGTTAAATCCCTGGTAAGTAATGTTGGTTTTATACCAATGCATAAACGTCCTCATTTCTTAATGCTGAGCACAGAATACTAACAAACACTAGGAATAAAACAGTACATAACTACAGGACGTAGGTGGAGACAGATGTCATACAGAGCAGTTTCACTTCTCAATTTCAGTCCTCTAACAAGTGTGGAGCTCACTGGCACGTCTCCTGATGTCTGAGCTATTCTACTTTTAAATCCACCAGTATCTTTCTACAGAAATCAAACAAGTCGTTCCCTGCAAGTCAGTTCTGCTTTGATCTCGGCTCAAACTTCCCAACCTTTCTGCCACCAGCGTGTTGTTTTCACAGTTCTCTGCTGCCTATTTAGGACTTTTCATATTTAGCCTTTGATGTCTACTACATTGTGGCACTTCCAAGACTGACCCAGAAGCAACAAAACATTAAGAAGTTTCCATATACAGTCAAGAATCACAATGCATTGCTGGTTTATTGCATGTTGCCAGCAAGTATTCAAGATGTAATTATCTTCTTGGGCTTATCAGTTCCTCCCTCAAGTTCAATGAACAACAGTACAAACTGACACTCTATTATTTAGTAGCATTGGCAGCAATGTAACTGAAAAAAACCACAAATAACAACACAGCACCAACAAAACTCCAAACAGCCTACCAGATGGAGGGCAGAAAATTCACATGAATGGAAATAAAAGAGCAGAAAGAAAACCAGAGCCAGTCCCCTTCCACACCCTTTCCTGTAATAACACAAAACTGGACAGATCAAAAGGAAACAGGGTAACATCTTTGCTCCACTTACACATTTATTTGAATGCACCATTTCTCCCCTTTTTGCAGTCTACAGAGAGAACTGACTCCCATGTTTAAAATAGCTCAAGTTTTACAGAAAGGTATTTTATCCTACAGTTAGACACAGAATAATAAAATATTAATAACAATAGAAAATTCAGCTGAAACTCGGCTCAGCTGGTTGACAGAATCCACTTTCAGAGAAATCCATATGAAACTAGATAGTAGCTTTTGCTGCTACAGAATCATTTACTCATTTTAATTCCACATACATGTCTGTCAGTTGTCCAGTTGCCCCCCCACTTCACTTTAGGGGCCCTTAGCAGAGCAGTTCTGAAGTCTTAAAAAAAAGAAAAAAAAACACAAATCCAAACACAAAACTCAACAGAAAGCTTACAGCTCTAATTAACTAACTATACAAGAACCAATATATGAAGTGTATTTTTTCCACTCCTAAGAGAACTTCAATCCTACTTTTTATTTATGCAACTAAGATGTAGTGTTGCATGAGCAACTACAAGAAACTTGCATGTGAACTCTGCCCTGAAGTTCAGTGATTAATCTCTAGTCTTTTCATCAGAACTTTTTATTTTCCAGTTGATTCTCTTCCTTTCTCAATTTCAGAGTGCTCAACTTCCTTATGATTCATGTAATTCAGTCCCCAAACTTTGAGCATTTGGACAGCTTCCAATTTCAATTGAAGAAGACAGAAAAGTTAAACTGAGCTTAGAAAAAAAAGTTAAAAAATAACCAGCAGACATGATACTTGCACGAACAAGTTGTCGAACAGGGTAAGTTAAAGACCTTACCTCCTCCTTATGAAACTCCAGTATTTTATCCCAACCGAAAGCTATTCCCCCTATTGTGTGATTTTTGATAGTTCCTGCCGTGTTAAAACTGGCATATTGGGCAATTAAGCAAGATCCCTAAGGGCTCAGATTACAACAGTTTTTGCCCTGTAGTGAACATACAGCTGCCCTGCAGTAACGTGGTGCTCAGCTGGCATATCTGGCAGTATGAACCTGCTACAAACTTCGCAGTAGGTACTTCCACTCATACATGTATCTATGACTGTCAGAGACAGGAGGCACAGTTTTCCTAGTAATTCTTGGTCCCATTTCTGGATTTTGGTTAATTGAAAGTTCAGTTTAAGACAATCTGTTTCGACATTGAATGTACACATGAAGTTATGCTCACAAGTTTACATCCTGGTAAGTTATGTTTATTCACAGCAATGACATACCGTAGAATGCTAAGTGTTACTATCAGCAGCTCAAGTCACAAGCATTTTTACTCCACTAGGAAAGCGTTCACTTCTACATGCCCAGCATTTCCTGGAGAAACACTTAACAGTTACATACGGTTATAAGAAGCAGAAAACAATCTGGAAGAATCAAAAGCTACAGTTAAGCTCAGACATGTTCAGAAAGACCAGATGTTGTTTCCACTCCTACTCACTTGCTTTTCATAGCTCTAGCAATATCTGACAGTTCGCAAAACATTAAGAGAATTCTCAAGAAAAATTTCAGAAAGACAGGACAGTCAAGTGCACCACTGCCCTGTGCTCCCCAATGGTATAATTGCCAGCAACCACTAAGAAATCCAGGTTTCTTTGTCTATACTACACTTTTGTATAAATGCATCAATGGAAATGAAAGCAAAAAAAAAATTCTGTCCTTTTTCCCCAACAGCGAGGCCAAATTTATGCTACAGGAAGAAGTTGGGGGGTAAGAAAAGATGGCTACACTTTTACAATAAGAAAGTATGAAGAGAGGTGGCCTTCTACTCATCCCTATTGTTATTTCTGAAAAGATGTCACCTTTGTTTACTCGAGCCAAGACATCCATTTATAAGTAGTAATGACTGTGATTGAACACCTGCTAGAAATGTAATGCAAGTGAACTCTGTGCAAATTGGTTAGGTTTTTTTTTTTTTTTGCTGTTGTTTTTCTTCTTTGGACTGATGTTGCGCACAGAGGCTGCCCCAAAGCTTTGGAGAACTTACAGCTAAATGTACTCCATTTCCAAACTCTCTATATAAGAAAAAAGAATGAGAGAAGCCAGGAACAAAGATTAGGAGCGATATGCTTACTAGGGAAGGGTCATTGAAAAAAAAAAAAATAATAAACATCTCTCTTGCACAGTAATGTTGATAAAACAGAAAACGTTCAATCTTTTGTCAACACTTTTCCTCTCATAATTGCTCATAAGAAAAATTACTAGAAGAGCAATTATTCAGCATATTTATTAGCGCTCTGAAGAACAGAAGGGAAGTTAAAACACCTACAGAAGAGTAAATGTTTTATGTCCCCTAACTTAGAACTGTCACCTTTGACCAGAATACAGAACAGCAAAGAGTTTTCCTTTAAGGCATGCAGGCAGGATAACCTTGCTGCTACAGAAGCTGTCTTAGTGGAGGTGATTTTGCAGATACTCCTGTTATCTGGTAGACATAAATACCTCATCAACCTCCTTTACGCTTTATTTAAATGCATTCAGACCTCTCCTGGAAACTAGAATATGTGCTTACCCATCTATAGTTTTGACCTGCTTTTCCAAGTTGTATGAGACAGGGAACATGCACGTAATTATTTCCCTTGATGTAACACAACTGTACTGATGAATGCCATGATGAAGACTCTAAAGGAGTTTTTATATAGGCAGAAGAATATTATCATGCATGTACTCCTAATACTGAAGGTAACCCTTACACTTTCCTTCAGCACTCTCATTGAATGCCGAGTCTAACAGCCTTAGCTTCAGATTTAGGCATTTAAGTTCTCTCTACTCTAATTGTCTAACAGCCATACTGAAAGACAAAAGCCTCAAGCTTCAAAGTTTATGTCAGTAAATTATAGTGTTAGCTTACAGGGGTGACTGACAGCAAGCACAGGATGAATGACACACTAATCTTTGCATGCTGAGAACACTCCCTGCCACTTCACCTGTCCAGGAGCAATTAAGACGGAGAGCACCAGTAAGAATGGTCAGAGGCACAGAAGATGACATTCTAATAGCATAGGAGAGTTTAACTAACTAAACTGCAATGCTACTAAATATTCGGGTTTAGTCACTGGGAGTTAATGTATCTAGTGTTCTGTGGCAAATATCCTATTTTAGCCCTTCATGGAATCAATCAGCAGTTATTCGCTTAAAAGGAACAACAAAAAAACCAACCAAACATCTTAAAAAGTAAGATCTTCAGAGCAGTATGGCTGCTGACTGCAGTAAGAAAACCTGCTGGTACAGCACACATCCCTGTAGTTGTAATACTAGAAACCTTCCACAATTAGAAAAGCAAAACTGCAAATACCCCTACCACCTGCCTAAGCTACCCCATTTTCAGTTAGGATCTACATGGGCACGTATAAAAGCCATAAATTATCAGAAAAAAAACCAATGATCATGTACAATTTGATTATGTACAGGTACATTTCAAACTAGATGCAACACAGGATAGAAAAATATCCAACTTGAACACAGACTGCTAGCAAGGTCACTGAGTATATGGAGTACGGATGTAGTTACACAACAGCACAACGAGAATGTAAACATCAAGCAAAACCTTTGGGAGTTTTAGGCTTTTTATTTTTTACTTTTCTCCAGTGCTCACAGAAAAAGTAAATTCTCATGAAACCTATTTATATTCAAGAAAGAATATGCATTTCTTAAACACCTGGCAACATATTTTTAAATGAGCAGGTAGTTTTGAAGTCTTAATTATTCAAAAGGACTTAAAATTGTTAATTATTTAGTTCTTGATTGTTCATTAACTAGCAGAGAAAGCAAGCCTTATGCAACAAGTTTCTCAAAAAGGAAAGAACTATTTATTTATGTACTATTTATTAACACACAGCACCAGCACACTTCAAGAGGACACGTGCTTGTAATTTTTTCTATCAGTCCAAGCTATAAAACCTCATCTGTTCCTCAGAGGCAAAGCCTCTTCATGTTTATCAGAGAGCTTTCAAAACACTTAAAAACTAAGTGATCACTTTAGGCAATGCAGTTTCATGCACTGAACAGGTACAGAATCAGAGGAAGGCTGGGTGGTTTTACCCATTAGATGTCACACGAGGGAAGCAGCAGCATAAGCCCTATACAGCATTAAAAACAACCCCCCATTATTTCTGCAGCATCAGATCCAGTTCACCTGTAAACTCTAAAGAGCAGAAGTTACTTTTATTCTACTCATATAGCATTTCATGCCAAAATAAATTTGACATGACAAAAAAGTTTAAGAGTTGGCAAGTGAATGATATAGAACAAAAAGTTGTTTTCCTCACTGTCTATCAGATGCTTTTCAGCTCACCGTGAACACAATGGAATGCAGCAGCAAGCCTTCAGCCTACTGTACTGCTTTTTCTGTAATGTCACTGCTGACTGCCATAAACAACTACCAGCTAAGGAAGTCAGGATAAAATTGTGTATGAGAATTTCCTGTTCACTGCTAAACAAAAGCATTACAATTAATCATCTGCAGAACAGAAAATCTGGCAATAGGAGACATACAACACACAACAAGCTTTCTAAAGGATAAACTAAAATAACCATTTACTGCAGAAGAAATCTATTGCAAATAAAGTGCCTTCTATAACGAATAACCTACTTAAGAGCACAAAATAGACAAAATAGCAACCCAAAGACTTAATGGATTGTTTACAGGACACATATGATGAAAAAGGATTAAACAGAAAGGATGAACAAGGGGGTTACAGAATCACAGAATGGCCAGGGTTGGAAGGGATCTCAAGGATCAAGAATCTCCAACCCCCCTGCCACATGCAGGGCCACCAGTCTCCACATTTAATACTAGACCAGGCTGCCCAGGGCCCCATCCAATCTGGTCTTGAACACCTCCAGGCAACCTCCACAACCTCTCTGGGCAGCCTGTTCCAGCACCTCACCACTCTCTCTGTAAAGAACTTCCCCCCCTGACATCCAACCTAAATCTTCCTTCCCTCAACTTAAAACCATTTCTCCTTGTCCTGCTGTTATCTACCCTTTCAAAGAGTTGATTCCTCTCTTGTTTGTAGGCTCCCTTTAGGTACTGAAAGGCTGCAATGAGGTCACCCTGCAGCCTCCTTTTCTCCAGGCTGGACAAGCCCAGCTCCCTCAGCCTGTCTTCATAGGGGAGGTGCTCCAGTCCCCTGATCACCTTTGATTAAACAAAAGGATGAACAATAATTTGTTCAAACAAGCAACTTTAAGGTTCCAGCCCTATCTACAAAGATACAGCTCATCTAGCTACTAAATCATATGTTTTTAAAAATTCTGAATATCACTCAAGCCTTTTAGGAGTATTCTAGAAAAGCCACGCTGTTATCAGACTTGTGTAGTAAACTAACATGAAAACCAACTGCCTTCAGTCCTAGAAGCTCACAGGGTGTGAAGCAGCACATAACTAAATAAGATTAAGCTTGACTGACACTGCAGTGTTATGACATGTACATAATACTATCTGACTTTTCAGACAGGCATTGTTGCTTTTTACTGTTCCCTAAACTCCCTAAACCATTAATAAGGCATCATGCCTAGGTAAAAGCCTAACACAAAGCATTACATGGCATTAAGCAGAAAGTTTCCCACTGATCTATTTACAGGCTGGTCATTCAGACACTTCTGTATGGAGTTAGGCAGTAGAGCTTTCTTTCTTAAAGAAAAAATAAAAAAGAAATCTATAACTGTTGGACATAATACAGCTTAATAAAAGAAAAACAACACACACTTTGCTTCTCAGTCTTACCTCAGCCCATTTAAGAATACAAGTCATGCAGAAAGTATGACTACAGTTCTCAGGAAAACCAATCTCCTGTTCCAGAAGGCAGTTCAGACAGATGGGGCATGTGTCACCGTCATGTAATAAAGTAGAACAGGAACAGCTTTCTTCCATTTCTTCACCTGGTATTATTAACACTCACACTTAGAATTTTTGTCTGTTTTTGAAACAAAGTCTTTGCAAATTTCAGTAATAAGGTAACAAAATACAACTGTGCAGAGAGAAGCAAATTAATCAGATTTTCAAGTCTACTGCAGTCAACATGCTGACAAGAGGAAAAGTTACAAGCATATATTCCAGGTGAAAAATATCATACAACATTTCTTAGAATGCTGGGCCACGATTTGCCACTAAGAGAAAGGAAATTTAGCTCTAGAAATACTAGAATTAGGAAAGCATCACAAAATATTTCCCACTGACTACAAAGTCATTTGCTTACTGGTCTTCTGAAAGCTCCTCATTAATTGCGCTGTACCCATAAAATAAATTACTCCAGTATATCATCTATTTATTTCTGTATATACATACTTTACCTTCAGTTTTCTACTTTAAGAACTACTTTAATCCAAACATCCTCAGATATTTACCTAATAACGTACATTTAAGAAAAATGGAAGCATTTTTTATTTAAATTGGAAATATTTTTATAATATCAACAGAGACAAGAACTTTTCTCCAATGGTTTTCACTCTAAGTCAATTATTTTTTTAATAACGATTGCCATTCCTATTTTTGCCCTGCTACTAGAAATCAACAAGCAAAATCCAAAATTCACAGGAAAGGTTAAGTGTACTTCAAAGGCTGAAGAAAAATATTATGTTGAAATAGTGGTTATGTTTAGACAACTTCTTTCAGAACAAGCTGCATACCAACTGAGGAACAAATTTGAAATCTAACCTTTCACAGCTTGAACTTGAATAATATAACTTGGATGCTTTTATACACAGACTTTACCTTCCGTGCCTTCATGCTTTTGACCTTCTGTATCTTGAATGCACTGCTTTTTTTTCCTCATCTTCTTACAAAGTAGTCTGGAAAAGAGAAACAGTTTACACAGTTCATTTCTGCTGCAACTTGAAGATAAAAATGACCACTACGGATATAATGAGTGCTTTCAATTTCATTACACTTTCTAGAGTAGAAACACACAACATTAATAATCAGATACACATCATTTACAGTCTGTTTGCCTTTTATGAGTATCATTAATGCTGTCTAGCAATTGGTATTTCCAACTTGAAAACTGTTTTTTGTGCAACAAATGCAAAGTTTTTACACATTTTAAGACTGCCAACAGTGTTTTAACTTTTGAAAGTTAAACATGTTACTAAGTTTCTATGCAAACCACTCCATTTAACATTGTAGTAAATAACCTACTTAAATTGTCCTTCACAAATGGTCGAAGCAACCAAATTAAGTACCAAAGAACGAGAAGAATTAGTTGCTTTCCACCCCTAGCATCACAGCAGTAGTTGCAAGGGAGCAAAATGAAAGCAGCTTGTATTTGCTTCCTTCTTGCTTTTGTTTGCATTTGGAACTGTGAACATCCCAGGAAAGAAGGGAGGGAAAGCTGTAATATCAAATAAGAGACCATTTCACCTATATTTGTCAGTGAAGCACCAGGAATAGCAAGGACCATCCTTTTAAGAGCTATCCAAAGGAGCTTTATGGAAGAATAGCATAGACAGGATATCCTTGAGATCCATATCACAGAGGTTGAAAAAAACTTTATATACTGCACAATTAAGTAGCAAGTGTGTGTTCTTTGGATGACTTATCTACAACATGCAGAATGAAATGTACTTGGAAAAACATTTACACTGAGGTCTGAATCTCCTGCATTTCAAACCCTGTGGTCACACTAGACATGCTATAAGCACCCAAAGTTCCAATCCAACAGCCCGACAGGGACCAGCAACTTTGTTCTGAACTCCACAAAACTTTTTAAACTTATTATTTAAAAGGACAAATTAAAGCTGCACAAATGACTGAAAGACAACAAACAAGATTTACTATATAAGCACTCAGACCTGAGGCAAACTTACTGGTATTTCAAGCCCTACTCTTTAATGGCTTTACTAGAAAAAGCAGGAAGAGCTGAGAGCACCACCATCACATTTGTCAGCTAAATCTCTATGTTGCTTAAAAGCTACACTGGTTTTTGCTTTGCTACCTGGATTGCCGGTAGTGGGAGAGGCAGAATTTGCCTCCCAAAACTTTTCTTCCAATCAAGCCTTTGTTGTTTGATCTTTGCAGTAGCAAGTGTTTTAATGATCCCTCTTTAAAAAACAACAACAACAAAAAACAATTGAGAAATGAGATGATCACAGACAGTCATTATATAACACATTCCCTGCTTTTGTAGGCAGTCCAAGAAAGCAGGGCTCTGACCTGTGTGTCCCAAACATAGCCCACTAAAGAAACGGTCAAAACTGTGAAACTAATTAGAGATCTGTAGTTTGAATTCTAAATGCCATCAATTTTCCCATTAGAAACTACTTCTCAAATTCTCCCTCTCACAAATAACGTGAGAGGATCACGTTATTCAAGCCGGCTAGGAGAAGGAAAGAAGAATAAAACAAAAAAATCTAAGAAAATGAATAGTGGTGCATTTATAGAGATGTAACAACTGACACATGAAGTCATCACACGCTTCTTTTCACAACTTTCTTTATGCCCAGTAAACAAAATGCAATAACTAGATGTAATCACACTTCAGCAATGGACTATGGATCAGTCCAAACAAAAGTAACACTTGTTTATCTTAGGAGGGCAGAAATAAAGATCGTTCAAGAAAATCTCCAGTAAGCAAGCACAAAATGATGCCTAGTACCGGAGTATTCTTGTTGCCTTTGGGGTCAAAACCTCAGGAAACATTTGTATATAGTCTCTCAACTTGATGCATTTGACACGTGATGCATTTGAACTTAAAGGAGTGATTTGTTTTGACTGCTCAGTTTACATAAAACATTGTATGTTAAAGAGAATGTCTACTACTTCCATTTTTATTTAATAACTCAAAACAGTTTCAAAGCTGAAACAATAATCAGACACACATGCAATGTGTGTGAACACACTAGGTTTAGAAGATGACAGTAACAACCTTTACTTTTTTTTTTGGGTAGTATGAAGCAGGGCTTTGTCCAGTCCCACGCATTTTGATGGTCTTTAAGAAATCTTGCAAGGTTTAAGACTCCTCCCTCAGAAAGCGTATTTTTAATAGAGAAAGCATCCTGACAATTAAACATGTGCAAAATCAAAGTTTAGTAAGTCATGACAGGACACAGAACATCCTCTAGGTATCTCCATATGGACCCACCATTGGGAGGCCAACATCCAACTGCTGATGAACATCTTAAGAACTTTTGCCCCGGACCATCCTACAGAGGGACTGAGGAAATGGCATTTCCAGAGGCAGCTGAATGTTTGAAAAGCTTTTCACCTACCTGTATCACTTAGTCTATCACAACGCATATCCCTTAAGAAGAAACTACTGGGTGTTTCCAAGTGTACACCAAGAACCTTCAGTTCTCTTTTATTTGGAAAAACTTGCAAGTTGTCTAAAGTACCTCAAAGGTTGACTTGTTTCAAGTGACACCTCAGTAATGTTGTTTGTCCTTCAATAAATGAGGACTGAACTGGGAACCTGGAAGCATTTATCCTGGATTTATTCCTTTCTGTAGAACTTCCTAAAAACAGAACCAACAGGCACACTTGAAGGAGACCTCATAAAGAGGATCTTTATTTTTATTCTGCTCAATTTGCACCCTGCCTTTATTCACAAGAGGAATGTCATAGAACCAACACAAAGAGAAAGGAAGAAACCAACTCTAAAAAAGAAACAGCTCTTCTCTATAGGTAGTTTAAGTCTACTCGTGTAGACCAGAGTCTAAAGAATCAGAGCTATTCAGGCAAGGAGACACTGCTGAATTAAAAAGTCCATCCAAACCCTCTAAGGATACAATTATCCACGACAGTTAATCTAAAAGCTGGCTGCCACCAAAAGAAACAGCTCTGTTTCTCACCAACAGTGATAGTGAGCAGGCACAGTTAACTAAGAGCCAGACGTGCCAAAGAAACAGCAAAGAACAGAATGGGTGAGTGAAAAGATAAAACAGGACCGTCTCTTTCGATGGGAGCAAGGTGCTGGAATAGCTAAGACTTGTACAACTTTCTCCCCTAAAAGGAAACACCAGCATGGCCAACTCAGTCGGGCTCCCCAGGGCACTGACCATGGGACCAAGCTTGTTGGAGCTCAAGTGGTGCTGCTCATCAGAATCACAAGCGTCAACACAGATACTAGGACAATCCACATGAACACTGGTATTTCTGCAAAGTAGGAAAGGTATCGTGTTTGACCAAAAATCCCTAAAACCCAGGAATATTTATTCTCTTTCAAATATCCACCAAAAACACACTGAAGAAAGTTACCCTATATACATGAGTACAGACTGTGCTACCACACACAGCCGAGCCTCACTTTATGAGGAAGCTCATGAAGTTAAAGAAGTGCCAACTCCACACCACTGGTACATTCAGGGTGACCACTGACAACCAAGATGGCCAGTGCTTAGGTAAACCTAGTTCACAGTCTAAGAACTAAATGAAGCTAGGCTTGCTAGCCAGCAAGGAAAAAAAAAATAATTTTGGAAGTTGTAACAGTGCAGTCTCATTTTATTTGATGTATATATTCACAGCTAATACCTAATCTGTAATTCAGAGCTATATTACATCTCTTCTAGTTCTTCAGCCAAACTTCTCAGGTTTGTAAGAAAAACCCCTTTCTGCTCTGACAGGCAACAAACTATCTCATCGTCAAGTCTCTGGCAGCTCTTGAGGATGCAGAAGTATTGAGGACAAAAGCCACAGAGCTTCCCTAGGCACTGGAATAATGCTGCTGCAATAAAACTGCCACTCATAACACTGCTTTTCCAGAAGCGTTCTGAATCAAAGACAAATCCTTAATCTTTACAGAAATTTACAGCTTGGCCCACATTAGCTCTAAGACAGAACAAATGCTCCCTGGGTTTAATGCATGTCATGGAGCCACAGTTAATTGCCCACATGCAGAAGCGGGTTCATTTAGAGTAACAAGGATGAACAGAAGGTTCTGAAGGCTAGTACAAGATGATGAAAACTATATTCACTGAAGTTAAGACTGTTCCATTTTGCTTTCCAAAACTATTATTTTCAGTACAAGGCAATAGGCATTGTACTTGTTCCATATGCTGCTGACAGAACACTCAAGCACAGTGATAGACATAACAGAAACAAACAAGCAATGGGAAACTGGCCACATAACACTCTCCCACGAAGTGTACAAGTCAGCAATAAGGAGTTTCTGCTAAGTAACCTGTGATTAAATTGCAAATCTCAATTTCACACAAATAACAGGAACTAATTGCAGGTTAGATTCTGTTGTCATGGTGCACATAGCTCAAGCAACTAAACCAAATTGGTGCAAACTCAGAAGTCTGTCTCTTGTTGCTGAAGGTCCTTAGTCACACGTACACTTCTGCACCCAGAAGGGTTAGTATTACATACCACAGCCAGCAGAAATGGCTCAGTCGTTTCCAAGAACAGTTAAAAAGCGCTTTTTTTCTACTCGCTTGGAAACATCAATATTTTCATGCTTTCCACCAGAGAGCAGATACGTGGCAGTAGGTCACTGAGGCCAAGTATATTCTTGCCACACAAGCAACTCTTCCAAACCCAGCCATGTCAAAAACCTGGAAAAAAAAGAGTCTACATTTACTCAAACTTTGTTAGTCATTCTATTTACTTTTCCCCCATAAACTAGATCCCCCCATAAACTAGTGTTCAGCATACACTACTAACTTGAAGTTCCTGTTCCATTGCTACACTGCACATGCAACATTCCCACAAGATGAATGAGCATACTTCAGCCAATGCTATGGCAACACAGCAGGACTTGCTGCAATCACTTCTCTGATGTGAAAGAAACCAGGAAGACATCTTTATGTTTCTCAATAACATCCTGAACACACCCAAGGAACCGGACTTAAACTGTAGGCATGCAGGAGATGAACTAAAAAGACCTTGCAAAGACAGTGACAACTGGAAAAGCTAAGGCCTTTCAACCATGGAAGGAAAAAGGATGGCAAAATACATACAGACACTCACCCATAAAGCTAATACAACGTATTAGAATTATGCAACCCACAGGCTCACGTAGCATTTTATGGATTTACTTCAATGGAAACATGAAAAAGATTGCACAGAACCATACCCATGCTCTTGTTAAACTATACAGAACTGAGTCCCCCATTACAAGTCTGCTGTTCTTTTATTTTAAAGATCAGATAAAGCATTTATGATACCATATGCTCTTTTAGTAGCTAGGAAAAGCTGAGTTTCCGTAAGAAGTAATTTCAGCTTACAAGCGTTCAGACACTGATTTAAAAGCAAATCAAATAGACAAAGAAAGTAACACAGCCATTCAAACATGTGTTTTGCCTCACAGAAGCATACTCTTAGAAAAATATTATGTGAAAGCTAAGATGTCAAAAACACAGCCCTCAAGATCCTTTTCACTTTGAATAACAGTATTTTATAAGCATAGGTCAAAGACCTCTTATAAATCCTGCACCAGAAATGCTTTACTTTTGGGAAGCGGTGTAAAAATAAAGAGCTTACAAAGGTTTTATCATGACAATTGAAATAGTTTTGAGCACCACTGTATTTTGGAGAAAAACTCCTACGGTATTTGTAGAACAAGGCATTAGATGCCACTTGAGAAGTAGTAAGACAGATGGGGAGTAAGCAGTTCCAATTACTGTTCACTTGCTTTCACGGTTCTGACTCAGTGATCACTTTCAAGATAGATAAAACAAGCTAGAAAAACACAGCCAAGAAGAGAAGAAGGGATATGAGAAGGTTTCCTTGATGCTGATAGTGACAGACAAAATGTAACAGAAACTATTTGCCATGAAAGAGGGAAAAGCCAAATGTAAGCATGAAAATCTATATCGAAAAATCACAATTACATTGATCTAGAGGGAAGGATATACTTTACCCTCTTTGCTAAGATATCTTAATTTGGCAACATCTTGAAATCCTAGGGAGTTCACACCTAACAGGCAGCTTTTCTTCAATTGTTTCATGGGACTTGCAATTACCTTTCCTTACACCTATCCGCCCACAGGGGCCACCACCTTTTGTGTCACAAGTAGCAAACTAAGTACATTCAAGAAAAGCTAGACTGCACAGAAGCACTTCTTCAGTGGCTGTATAGAAAACAGTATTTCCTCCTCTCTCCTTCCTGGATCTTCACAATCACCCAAGTAATTTGTTCAAGCAGACCAATTAACACTGCTCATCTGTGGTGAGAACACAAGCACTGAGTCTCATTATGGCTCAGTTCCATTTCAATTTCTCCGCTTCTCCTGTAGGAGAACCTCTTCTACCTCTTCCCCAGGTAGAAAGAAGCATTCACTGCTGCAGCACTGTGTTGCTGCTAAAGGTATGGACTGACTTATGTGAAGACTTGAAATCCACCAGCATCTGGATCCATCTTTGTTAGTGCTGCCAGTCAAACAAAAGCCAAGCAGGAATACAAGTGTTAACTCACTTGATGCCAGCAATAATTCCAAACACTAGGAGCATCAGCCAAGTTAGCTAACTCACAGATAGCACTTCTGAAGGAAGATCCACAGTTAAGTGGTACTTAACGACAGAGCAAGTGCATTTTAGTGGGACCTCACCAATCCTTTCATCAAGTGCACTAAGACAGAGGTTACTGCTAGTGCTTGGCAGAAGTGATCAAATACTGCAGTTTACCACAGCATTTGGCTTCAGAAAACTGCTTCAGTTTTAGAAATATGAAATAATCTTAGAAATGTATGAATGCCACCAACCACAGAATGAAATTAAAACATTATCTGCACACGTTTGCTGTGATGGTAGACACTGCACACTGGTGGTTCTGTGTACCAAACCGTGACCTAATGCACAGACCATTAACCAAGCTTCCCTCAAACCTCTTCAACGACAAATACACCAAAAGCAGACAAAAATTTGCTTACAGAAGACCGACCAAATAATCTCTAATGAAAACGTTCCAATACCCAAAAAGTTAAAACTCAAACCATGTGTTCTCCTGGGGAAATACGCAGATACCTGTATACCTATGGCTGCATGCATAGTTGTTCACAGCTGCATCTAATATAAAATACATTCTAAATTTTGCCTACTTCACAGATAATCAAACACAGTATTTTGATCATCCTTTGTCATATCAGCCAACAATTCTGCCAGCCAAAAAAAGGACAACTTCTGCATTTGGTTAAGTTTAATTAGCTTCTCTTAAGACTTTCAGTTTTAGAAACAATCAGAAGTGTCAGAAATATAAGCTATAGGAAAGCAGTACGTTTCTAGAAGCAGTGGGTTTTAAAAAACAAACAAACAAAATCCAAAATACAAACTTCCTCACAGGGAGGAACTGTTGGTTGGACCTGGTATGGGCTACTGAAATACAGATTGGGCATATTCAACCTTCGAGGGCCCCTGCAACAGTCACTAAGCCTCTGGCACAGTGCCTAGCCTACGTGTAGAGATGGGATGGATAACTGCAGGATAGCACAACAGCGACTTTAAGGAACAGAAAGACAAGCAAGCATTCGCCTTCCAGCAGCTGCAACCCTCCAATTTATTTCATGACCACAGCCAACCTCCTACTCAAAGGAACCATCCATATTTGGTCCAACCCTCAGAGCCAGAAAGAGTTGTTCACAGCTTGTGATAGCCTCACCACTGGCTTAAAAATAATCACCATGCTCATTTCCTCTCAGCACAAGCTTACTACTCTTCCAGGTAAGGCAGGTACATACAGATGAAATAAAGTGTACCCATGAACCAGTCCTTGTTCTGAACTATTCTTTACCTAACATGCACATTAGAAACCTCTGAGATTTATTGCTACAGGAAAAACTTTAAGGCATATTATCTCCATGTTTGCCAAAACAGGCAAATGAAGAAAATAAGAAGAATTTTGATACGTGTAAAAACTATTTTCCTCTTCAACAGTTTGGCAGATTAACCATTTTAGAATTTGTTCATACAAACTGTTGCACTGAAGAATCAGTTCAGATGCACTCTAGTTCCTAGTGACAACTTATTTACAGCAGAACTGAAGTGGAAAGACATTACATAGCAAACTTTAAACAGGTTTTGCACATTTTACTGTGCTCAGGATGATGGAAGACAGAGCATTCTGCAAAGAATCCCCGTAACAGGTAAAAACACGTTTGTAACTTAAGCACTCCAAATGCTGAGCAGAACCATCGACAAGGCAAAGGCCAGAACTCACACATGCGATGCTATTCAAGCTACAGTCAGGTGAGAGCAAAAAAATCTCTATCTCCTGTATGTTTCAGAAGAGACAGCCACATAACCACAGAACATAAGCTTACACCTTCATATCGAGGCTAACTCAACAACCATCACATACTGAGTTTTGACTACTATACACCAAAGCTCAAAAGCCTCACTAAATTCCTAGAGAAGCATTCCCAATCTTGAATACAATCTGAGCCTGATATAAAGTAGTGATCTCAGCTTTACTGTTTACAGAGGAGGTGTGGAAAACACTCTTAATCTCTCTCTCACCGAAGTGATCTTATATTTTTGTAAGAACAAATTTACCATTCATTCTGCCTACCCACAAGTAGCTTTAAAGCAAGAGAACCATGGAAAAAAATCCAGTGTATTTCTTATTTGGCCTATTTACCACTCTAGAACTCACCACATCAGCAACTGTGAGCTACTGAAAAAAATCTGCATAAGTCCAACATCGTGACTTCATGTAAAAGCCTAAAAAGCCCATCCCCCTCTCACATCTCATCTCCTCCAAGAAAACAAATAAAAACCTTAATATTCCTAAAGTCTCCAAAAGAAGTCACTGGAATCACTTCCAACTCCTCTCCGCAGGGCAGGAGCATTTTTGTGCATTTCTAAATACAGCTCCCCGGTTAAAAATAAAAAAGAAACGCTTAGATTTTGATTTAATCAATTAAATCACAGCGTCTTTTAAGTCATTTTGCCATTTCGTTCAAGGAAATCACTGCTCGCGTGAAGGAGAGAAAAACGATGAACTGACTGGAGACTTTCCCGCTACAAGAAGGTTTGGGTGCGCACAGTTTCACTAAGCTGAACTACCGCTCCCTATGATCCAAAGGAGAGTTAACGATTCACAAGCGCCACGAAGCCACCAGGACCTCCCTTTACGGCTACCCAAGCCCCAAATCCCTAAGAAGAGTTACTCAATCAGAAGAGGCGTTCCGATCCGCGCAGCGATTACGGCTTGAGCGACCACACCGCTCTCTGCACGTTTTCAGAAGGCGGTTCTTTCCGGCGGCAGAGCCCAGACGCTGCTCTTAACCCACCGCTCCGCCCTCCTGCCTTATCGCGCTCTCGCCAACAACTCGCAGCCGACCGGCCGTGCGACACAGCAGCATTATGGGAGGGAAGGGCGCAGGATCGGCCTTACCCCAATCGTCCCGTTTCAAAGTTACCAAGGCGGGGACGGGCTGTCAGCGCGGCGCCCGCCGATGCCGCTCAGCGCTCAGCGCGAGCCCCAAACGCTTCCCGCCGCTCGCGCCGATGTCGGTCCCTCCGCGCGACTTCCGCCGCCGCGCAGCCCGCCGGCGGCACGCTTCCCGCCGGACGGAGGAGCTTTGTTCGCCGCCAGGCTCCACGTGAACCCGCCGGGGGCCGCTCCTCCTCCCGCCCCGCCGGCGCTCCCCTCCTCCGGCCGCTCCGGGCCGCCCCTTTGTCCTCCCGAGGCCGCGCGTCCCGTCCCCGTGGCCCCGGGAAGGCTCCGCCGGAGCCGTGCCCGGCTCCCGCCCCCCGGCCGCGGAGGGAGCGGGCGGTCTCCGAGCGGCGGCGGAGCACCGGGCCGAGCTCGCCGCTCGCCGCCGTTTACCTGGCGCCGCGGCGTCCTCCGGGGCGGTCACCACCATGGAGCGGAGGCTCCGCTTCCCCCGCCCCGCGGAGGGCCGGCAGGGCAGGGCCGGGCCTGGCTCAGCGGCCGCCGGGCCACATGTCCGCGCGGCCGAGGGGCGGCGCCGGCGGGGGCCGCGCGGGGGCGCTGTTCCGCCGCCTTCCGCTGCGGGAGGAAGTGAGGAGTGAACAGCGTGGCGGCGCGGCTGAGAGCATTATGGGAAAGGTCCTCCAGAGCCACTTGAGGGGGGGAGGGTCCGGGAGGGGGCGGAGGAACACGTGACTCGCCGCCTGGTGGCGGGCGGGGGCGCCTCCTGCCGGCGACGCGTGTTCGGGGAGCGCTGTCGGAGAGCAGTGACGTCATCTGAGCGCGACGCGGGTTGGGCGGGACTGCTCCTCCCCCGTGCTGAATATATATATGTATACGTACACAAATATATATATATGCACACAAATATATGTATATACACACAGAAATATATAATGTATATACACAAATATATACACAAATATATATGTATGTATGTACGTGTGTATATGTATATGTATGTATGTATATGTATGTATGTATGTATATCTATTTAATAAAAGCGGATCTGGGCAGCTCATTTCGCCCACGCGGCCTGTCTGATGGGGCAGAGTGGGACAGAGTCTCCCTGGGGATAGCAGAGGTCTGCATGTGCTGGGTTACATGGCGACAGCAGTGCCATGAGAGCTGTGGTGGCCGGGTGCAGGGGCTTTGGGCTGCCAGGCTGCCGACTGTGTGGCCACCTACCTCCCTGCCAGCGTGCTGGCAGCCCCTGGCGCACATACAGGGCTGCTGAGGGCACGCCGGACACCTGGCTCCTGCCCCACACCTCCCTTGCTGAGTGAGTGCGTGGCATCGTCATGCGAAGGGATGTTGGAGCTGGTGTGGGTCAGTGCTCGGTCCAGGGCATTGCTGTGTCCCGAATGACCAAAGTAAGGTCTGCACCAGTGTATGTCCATTGGCAGCCTTATTAGTTGGCATGATTACTGACAGAATATTAATTAAGGATTATCTCAGGAGAGCTTGAGTTAAGTCACAGCAGCCTGTAGGGACAGTGTGTAAGAAAAGTTACGGAATGAAAAGAAAAGACTTTTCATTAGCAGGCTGTGGAGAAATGTAATAAGAAGAAAGACTGTAGTGATAAGTAGGAAAGCACAGATGGAATGAGGAAGATAAAATGTCAAAGGTAAGTTTGACTTTAAGGGTTATTAAGGTTAATGAATGCTATCATTTAAATAAAGGAACAAGCTATTTTGAAGGACGGGATGAAATAAATCCCTGTTTCAGATTAAGAAAGATGACTTTCAGTACTGCATTTTGAGTAGACCAAATCTTGGATGACTCTCAAACCAGGCACTGAAGCAATTAAGAAAGGGAAATAGTAGGGGAAATCAACTATGTCTTTGATTAGCTGGCCACTGAGGTGAGGTTTGGTTGTAAGGAGGGCATACTATACAGAACTGCTGCATGTTTTTACTTATTGTTGAATTTTTTAATTAAAATGACTTGGGATTCAGAGATGCATTGGAAACTTCGGTATTCACTGTTTCTGTCATAGGTCAAAAAGACCTTGCTGTCATCTACTCATGGCGCACAGATCATATTGCACAGAGGAGCCAGGGAAACTGAAGTGGGGTATCTGTGAGAGAGAGGAATGCAAGAACAAACACTCATCATGTGTAAGGTGCTATCTGTACTTTTTTTTTTGATCTTCTGATTGTGTATCTTACATGTGCAGAACACAGCATCCTTATCTGTTCCAGCACTGACCTTTATACCTACTTGTACAACTTCAAAATATGTTATATTAGTAGAGCTGCTTTGTCCCTTTCTCATCCACTTTTGGAGGCACACACACAGTTTACAATTGACAGAAAAACCTGGGACTTTACTGGTGGCAACCTTGACTTTTTCTATGTGTCCACAAAGTTTCAGCCCTCAGAGGTTTCCAGTCCTGCTGGGGCTGAAAGATAATGCTCTTTATTTGGATGTCTGCTTCCAAAACCAACTTGTCAAGGGTAAGAAGGCAGCCAGTTCTGCTGAAGAAGGAAAGAGTGTGAGTTGTGGCTCCTTCTGTTTGCTCTGTGCATGACAAAAAGGAGAGTGAGGAGTTTAGGTTTTGTACAGGGACATACAAGTAGAGGGTTGTGAACTCTGATTTTCTACTAAGCTGTGCAAATCCTATGGTATAGGTATTCATAAATTTATCAGACTGCACTCATTCAGGTACTTGTTAGTATTTTTCTTAAAAATGGAGAAGTGAGAGTGATTTGGCCTGAGGGGGTAGATACAATATTGGGAGTAAAGGTGATCAGGACAGGAAGAGAAGTATTAGGCTGGAACAAAGTTGATGTGAATAGGTACAGAAGTAAATCATTACAATTTTGATTTTTGGAAAAGCTGGGAGCACCAGATAATTAAGTCTTACTCAGTGTATCTTTTGTTAAAATGAGACTCTTACTTCAATAATCTTATGATTTTTTAGCCAAGCTTATGTTTTTTTACAATTTCATTTTCTTTTTCACACTTTAGAAATGGTAAAAATGCAATTTCTTTAGTATGTTTTTACCTGTGCTAAGCTTAAAATATTCTTCCACTGATGCTAGAGATTGTCCATAATGAAGTTAGACGCAACTCATAAATTCTTTCTTAGACTAAAGCTGGGACTAGTGAAGGCAGCTACTACTACCAATAGTCTTTTGTAGCTAGACTTGAGTATAACTGGTTTTAGTTGTATTTTCTCCCCCTATGTCTTTCTAAGAAAGCTGAGGGGAGGATGTACAATGTGACACCACTTTGGTAGTCGTCTCATGCTCAGCCAAGGTCAACCTAGCATAAGGCACACATTTTTTAGAAGTAGGAGACCCTTTTTGTTTGTCCTGTTTTGCTTGGAGTATGTACTCTGGATACATTTTCGGAATTTCCCTATGGACACAAGAACTAGGAACTTGCCTGGAGCTGATTTTCTTATTGACTGTTCTCTAGCAAGGACAGCTTTGTGTGGATGATTAAATGGAGCTGTACACATGCTGCAGTTTTGAGAAAGGATAGAAGGCAGATCACTCAGAAGGAAACTGGAGGACGTATGCAGGGCAGACTGTGAATGAGGTTATGGCCATTTGGAGAAATGGACAACAGCAAGTATTTCTAATATAGAGTGTGACACTTTCAGAAATAAGAGTGTTATTAGGAAGAGGGAAGGAATCAATGATGGCAAGGAGATTCTGATAATAATATGGTGTATCACGGGGAGGTGGTGGATGAAGAAAGCAAGAGGGGAAGATGGAAATACTTGTATTTTTGTGTTGTAAATTTGAAATATTAGCTTTAAGTATTCTTTATAATTGAAACAATCCCGTGCCACTTACCATCTACATACTGTTGCAACAAGGGCAACTGACGTTGCTGTTATTAGTTTCTCAGCGTAATAAAACAGAACGAGCTTGTATTGGTATTTTTGGAGTCTCAAAGCTTCCAGTACTACACTGTGACTCTGAAAGAGATAAAGTGAAAAAGATTTAAAATAACAGACTGTTCTTCCTTTTCAGATTGATTGATGAAAGCTAACAAAATATTCCATATCCAGGGAACGAAAGAACCATTGACGACATATTGTTTTGACTACCTCTTTTCAGATACTCATTTGAGCGAAGAACGATTCATCTATTTGGCACTTTTATTCTGAGCTTTTGAAGAATGTAGATATATTCCAATGACATTAAAATAATAAAAGTCTGTAGTGGACTCCGAGAGTTTATTCAGAGCTCATTTACCCTTTCTGCTCCCATGTAGAGTCAGCTATGTATATATTGCTTCTTTGTTCAGTTTGTGCTTCAAGACCTCTCAGGTGGGCTCTCTCTTCCAAAACTTCATCAAGCAAGTAAGTTCTCTGGTTAAAAGTTTCTACTTTTGGACTAATCCATAACCTGGATCCTTCCCTTTGCATCTGAAGCCCAAAGTTTTAGTCCCGCTCACCATGGCCACAGGGAACAGATGTTCCTTTTCATAACAGATTTTTACCTGCTCTTAACTTAAAATTTCTTCTCAGTCTTCTTATTTTTATTTTTTTGCTAAATAGCATTGAAAGGCCTACTGAAGTCAAGTACGTCAGTCTTCTGTCTGTCCTGTCCGAAGGACCTCGTACTCTGCTACATAATGAATTCGTGATTTGCATAACATCATTTGATGTTTGTTTGTTTGTATCTCAGTATCTTTAAAGTACTTACAAGTGGGTTGCCTGATGACTTTTTCCAGACATTTTCTGGAAATCTCTTCCACTTTCCAGCAATTAATGTTGATCATTGCTTCCATTTCAGGCTCAGCTTTAGATTGTATTTAGACACCACTCAAAACAAACAAACAAACAAACAAACAAACAAACAAACAAACAAACAAACAAAACCCAACAACCCTGGAAATAAGCAATGTGGTGTATATAAATTTCTAATAAAATAGTATTCTGAAGTCTCTGTCTTTGGTACTTGAATTCTCATTGTTTCTTAGGGAATTTCTAATTTTGGTGTTCTGGAGCATATGTGTATATATCCAAGTAAGTAGGTTGTGTGTTCTGTTTGTCAGTATGCCTTGGATGTTTGGCTGCAATGAGAAAATATTTCAGAGCTAGAACTTATAATTCTTTACCAGCACTAAACTTTTGTTTGATTGAGACACTGTGGATTTTATTTGTTTATTTACATGCAGCATGTCTTTGTTTGTAAACTTCGTTGTTTGGAACACAGCATAAATATTCCACGAATAAGAGAATGAGTCAACACATACTGACGAGGAATTAAAGGCTTTTGCTTTTTAACCAGCAGGAATGCAAAAGGCTGGTCTGCAAAAGGTAGGTCTAAAACCTGAAAAAAATCTATTTTGAGAGAATAGCTAATTTAGTTAACTTTGTTTCCTTGTATTTTTTTTAATAGGGACTGGAAATGTTTTACAGCTGATAGAGCTATCAAACCTTTGGTTCACTCCTCATTACAAGCCTCCCATCTCACACAAAGTACTTGTCCCTTTCAGACATTGATACTAGACTTGTTTTACTAGCACAGTATTCATTTTCCTTTTTTTCCCCCTTTTATATTTTTTTCTTATAACTCATGAGAAGCGACTAATCAGCTACTTCTGATTCTACTATTAGTATCTGAACCAGAAAGGTTTACCATTTAGTAAACTAAATATAAAAACTCTGTTGGTTTAATCTTGTCAACATTCATCTTTAGAAGGATCTGATGGATGGGATAAAATCAGATAAGATTTGGCAGTACGCATTTCAGATTCACAATATTTCTGCATCCAGGAGCCACGCATCAGTTCCTCAGAGTTTCCTGTTCAATTAAAGTTATGTTCTGGCTCTGAAGCTGAAGAGGAGGATCTTGGACAAAATCCTAGAAAACAAGACTCTCCCAGTTCTCTGTTGATAGCAGCAATCCTTTTATATAGAATCAGAGGAATTTTGTGATGCTCTTGGCCAGTATTTTCTTCTCTGTATGCCAGTTAGTGGTCACACTTTGTCTGTACTCTGTGGAGATGGATTGGAATCCTCTGGAATAAATCCCACTGTAGAAATGAAAGATGTTATTAACAGCAAGATTGAATATCATGAAAAAGAAAAGGTTTCCTGCGTTTAGGGCTATGAGGAAACAGGATGTGAGATAATTAGCCATAATTTATAATATATAACCATATTGTTTCCTCAGGAAGAAATGGGATGGGTGCTATCCTGTCATGGAGACACCATTCTTTAATTATTCCAAGTATGAGCATTTTACAACTATTCTGGCAGTTAGCTGTGACAAACCACATTCATTCACAGTCTTGAAACACTAACATATAACATGTACATACCTTGCAAATTTTAACAAAAACCCAACAGTGCACTTCTTAGTGAAAACAAATGGCATTCTTAACCTCTTTCAAATCATGTTTTCTAATCTGTGGGATGTTGACCTTTCTAAATTAGCATGCTGGACTGAAGCTGAACCCCTTAATGCAGTGCTCCTCCCTACAAACCTGAACAGGCATACTGGTTTCATTCAAACTTGCTCCAACAGGTTGTAATAAATATTATTGAAAGCTGTGGGTGTAACTATCACCCATCTCTTGGAAGAACCATAGGAGATAGCTAAGCAAAAGCCAAGTTAAACTCAAATCAAAGGCATACATGGACTTGAACTCTTTGGGTGGAGAGGTTTTGCTGTGCTGTGTTTTGAACTGAGCCCAGAGTGTGTGTGTGTGAGTGAAATGGAGTTGAGTGGGAACAGAGTTAATCAGGAATGCCAAGGAAAAGCTGAGAGTACAGCTGAAGTATTTAGGGAAGCAGAGCCTTTCACATTTGTGCAAATAAACGGAATAAGCAAAAATGTCACACAAGATTCCTTACTCCTCTATCAGCCTCTTCTCACACAGAGTTGTAAGATCTCACACTGTTATCCACCCACTTTCATCAAACTGTGTAGCAGTGCATAATGCGTGAGTCATTTCCTACTTCAGGAAAGCCTGTGATAAATCCAGCATGAGACACATGAGCAAACTGTACATTTTGAAGCTACAGTATTTACTAGGAACTGGGGGCACTACCAGCTATAGAGGGGGATTGCATGTTTCAAGCTGTAACTGTGATTATGATTACTTTCAGATATAGCCCAAGGATGTGCTATGTGATTGCAGCTGCATAGGTCACTCCTTCATAAAATTCGCACTCTCAAAACATCGAGAATGCCATAAAATATCATTTTCTGCTTTCTTCACACTCCTCTTTCTAAAAGGAGTAGTTCTTATTTTATGTTTTTAGTTTCTTCTTCTTCTTCTTCTTTTTTTTTTTTTGCATTAATCTCTGCATATTATTTACTTAAACAGTAGCTGATTAGTGTTTTTAAGATAGATCTGTGTGCTTTATCATTTAATACTATTTAGATATGCAACCTGGTGACAATTGGAAAGGGAACATTTAAAATTACATACTGAACTTTAAATGACCAATTCCTAATATACTTCATGTAAGGTTTTGTCTTTCCCTTTTTTTGACAGAGGAAAATACACAGTAATGTTTTTGATTGATGAGGGAGTAGGTAAACTATACCTTCCTGGTATATCTTACAATACTTCAGCTACCTAAAGCAATTGTTAAGTGTGAATTCATCATTTTTACGTCTTTAGTTCATGTCTTTATTAGAAATGAGGAACAAATTAGGCATGCGTGGGTGTTACTGTGGAAGTAACTCTTTCAACTGGATACCTGCACTCTCTTACATCAATAAACTTACAAAATAAAAATTTCCCCCCTTTTTTCTCTCTCTCTCTTTTTTTTTTTTTTTAGATGTACCCTGAGGGATGAAAACATCACATCTATCAAAATCTGAACCATTACTGGATAATTTTTTAACACTTGAATTTAATAGCTGTTTCACTTGAATCAGTACTTTTGTACTCGTATAGAAATCTACAGGATTTTATATTTTAAACAGATGCAAAAGGTTCAATAGTTGATATTCTACATCACAAGTCAGGGGGGTTGATTGGTCTGATCTTTTTTCTTAAATCAACTTCAAGTGCTAGGAACACTATTCTGGCCTCTGACGGTTCTACTGCAGAAGAGCACCATACACTTCATTTAAAATGCTGAACCTTTATCACAGACTTCTTTTCTCCAAAATCTTTATTTACTACTACAGTTCAAAGGTGCTCATAAAAAAATGAAATAATAATAATCTGAGTTGAAATCATTTTCTTTCTCAGTTGTCCAGCATTTTGAGTCTTGCAGTATGATTTGCCCTTCCTTGAGATTTTGAATGCACCAGACTTCTTCAAGTTTCCTGCTGTTGCAGTTCCACCATTGAGGAATTCTGTATCCGTGGCTCCAATTTTTAGCAACAGCAGTAACTGCAGGCTGAATGGGAGTCTCTGAAATTCAGCATGCATTGCCAACAAGATCTTGTCTAAGGGAAGTTACAGAATCTGATGTACAACCATGTCTCCAGAAAATATGTCTGTTAGAAAAGTTACCTTGCCTTCCTGTCTAAAATGTCTGTTCCACTACAGTTTCCATTTCAGGATGAAACATCAAATCCCAAACTGTTCAACATCTTACATTAATATGCAGCGTGAAGAACAGGTTGAAACATGGATTCTGCCGACTGTTATGGGATGATAATCATAAAATCATAGAATCCTTAGAGTTGGAAGGGACCTTTAAAGGTCATCTAGACCAACCCCCTGCAATGGACAGGGATATCCACAGCTAGATCAGGTTGCCCAGGGCCTGATCCAGCCTCGCCTTGGAAGTCTCCACGGATGGAGCTTCAACCACATCACTGGGCAACCTGTTCCAGTGCCTCACCACCCTTACTGTAAAAGAATCTTGCCATGTATACAACCTAGATCTACCTTCTTTCAGCTTGAAGCCATTCCTCCTTGTTCTTTCACCACAGGCCCTGCTAAAAAGTCTGTTCCCTTTTTATAGCTCCCCTTTAGATACTGAAAAGCCACTATCAGGTCACCTTGCAGCCTTCCCTTCTCCAGACTGAGCAGCCCCAGCTCTCTTTGCCTGTCCTCAGAGGAGAGGTGTTCCATCCCTTGGATCATTTTCTGGCCCTTCTCTAGACACTCCAAGTCTATGTCTCCTTCTCTTCTGTACAGAGGATTGTACTCCATGTGGTGCCTCATCAGTGCAGAGCAGAGGATCAGGAGTGCCTCCCCTGACCTGGTGACCACACTTTTTTTGATGCAGCCCAGGATATGGTTGGCTTTCTGGGCTGTGAGAGCACACTGCTGTCTCATGTCCAGCTTCCCATCCACCAGTACCCCCAGAGCTTTTTCTGCAGGGCTGCGCTCAATCTTTTCATCCCACAGCTTGTATTGGTAGCGTGGGTTGCCTCAACCCAGGTGCAAGATTTTGCATTTAGATTTGTTGAACCTCATGAGGTTCACCTGGGCCCACTGCTCAAACCTGTCTAGATCCCTCTGGATGGTATTGCATCCCTCTGGCGTGCTGACTGCAACCCACAGCTTGGTGTCATCTGCAAACTTGCTGAGGGTGACCCCACAGTTAGTGTCATTGATGGAGATTTAGAGTATGGACACCAGGAAAAGGAAACAGCAGATAACTAGAGGTGGTAATATCCTCTTTGAATGCTTCACGTGAGTTGCCCAGCTTTATCTGGGGGTTTTTGGAAAAGGTATTCAGCATTCACTTTTGGTAATGCTGGTAGAGGTGGTAAGGTAGTGACAAGGAAAAACAGTTGTATTACATTGTTTCTCATCAGACATGGCTTATTTCCTATTTTTGCTAAGTCTGAGCCTCCGTAGTCAGGCTGTGGATTCCCTTTGGTGATTGCTTGGGCCTTTCACAGAAAAGGCAGAAAACACCTCCAGTTCAGTGTCGCACCACTGAAAAGAGTAGCTGTTCTGAGAAAGCAGTTTTCAAAGGACTAACACATCATTTCTTATTCAAATTAACTTCTAATAACCAGTTTTAAAGTGGTGCATGTTCCTTTAAATTCATTCTTTAAATGAATTTAAATGCATTCTGCAGATGTCAAGTTCTAAGCACAACAGGCAACAATCCAAATTACTAAATTAAGAACACTTGGCTATAACTTTAGCAAAAAATAATAATCAGTTCAGACTTTGGATTATTTGCAAACAGTTCACATGAATATATCTATGCCAAAACCACCATCATCACATTTTCCAAACAGTCTTTGCATTATTATTATCATCAAATATTTTATGTTGATAACTTAATTCAGACATTAGTGATTTACTGCACCAAAACTGGGCTATGTTATTGCAGTCCCTAGGCAATAATACCCAGATGATCACCCATAAATAGCAGTAGAGTCACCCATGAGGTTGCTAGCTAATGGTCCAACACAAACTGAAGTTCTGTTAGCTATCTAATAAACACATTTTTCATAGCAGATTTGCTGGTAAGTACATCACTAAAAAGAACATCCCTTAATCATATATAATACCACCGGTATATTTTTAGTGCAAAATAACCTTTATACTCAAAGCATTTAAGTATCCACTCAACAGAAAGTACAACTCATTTAATACACTCTAAGAAAATGAGTACAGTATGTTCAAAACTCTGTTGAAATAAATAATTTCTGGCACTTCCCCCTAAATAACTCTTCAATGAGTCCATGCTTGTTTGCAGTTGCTTGTGTTGGCATTATGGAAAACAGCAGCTAGGTGGAGGAGTTGCTAATGCTACAGTGATCGAGCTGAAGCAGCCAGCGTCCTGGGTGGAAGAGGTCCATAACTTTGTGCACTGCAGTTTTGTTGAATCATTGAGATTACTCACAGGATATAAAATTGAACACCTAAGTAATTATTTGTAGGTCCAATCACCACAAGCCTCAGGGCTGTTCTTGAATCTTCTGTGTTTTTCTGCTATGGTTACAGACAACAGTGATTAGCAGTTAAGCTAGCATTTATTTTCTGTGGGGCTTTTTCCATCTGAAGTATCTTAATCTTTTGAATTTTGAGTGCTAAGAGATCTTACCAAATCTGTGAGCACACGTACACCTGTAACTAATAGCTAAAAGTAGTAAACTAACATTTCTATAGAAATTCAGTAAGTTGGGCACCTTCTGATGCCCCCCTCTGCTGTAGTCCTGGGGGCCTTTGGAGCCAAGGCTGCACCATGTGCTGAGGGCTCTCCAGCTCTGTTGCTCTCAGCTCTGCACAGGAGAACAGCAGGACTGCCAACATACAAACCTAACACCCAAGCAAGTTTCACAGGGCCTCTGAGAGGAAAAATCAATTCTGGGATAATGTCTGAATGGAAAAAAGTTTTTTTCTTCAGTAGAACCAGAAAAACAAACAAACAAACAAACAAAACAAAACAAAGAACAACCCAATACACTACTAGGTTACAACTACTACATCATGTCAAAAATCAGAAGGGATCTGAGTTATGAAGCCCCATTAGCTAGCAGCTATTAAAAGAACCAATGTTATCAGAGTTATCTTTTTACTCCAGAATCTTGCTGTTACTGAACACCTTTTCAAGTGGAGTGCCTACCTGCCCTCATTGCCCGCATCAGTCTCTCAGTGAGACATTGCCCTTCATGGTCTGATCAGTGTACTGAAAATATCCTTCTAACATACACAGAATTGTTGTGTATTGATTTATTTCTTAGATAAAATTCCAAGAATCATGGAACTGGTTGAGGCTAGTAGGGAACTCAGGGTCCAATAGGCCCAACCCTGTTCAGCAGGGACATCCAGAGCAGGGTGCCCAGGCCCACATCCAGGTAGCTGCTGAAGATCTCCAAGGAGGACATCCCACAGACTCTGGGCATCCTGTGCCAGTGCTCCACCACCTGCCTGCACAGCACAGTTCCTTATGTTCAGAGGGAACTTCCTGTGTTCCAGTTTGTTCCCATTGCCTCCTGTTCTAGTACTGAGCAGCAGTGCAAAGAGCCTGACTTCATGTTTGCACCCTCTCTTCAGGTGTTTATGGACACTGATGAGACAACCCATGAGCATCCTGCTCTCCAGACTGAACAGTCCCAGCTCTCAACCTCTCCTCGTAGGAGGGGTGCTCCTGTTCTTCATCATCCTTATGGCCCTTCATTAGGTTCTGCCCACTATATCCATGTCTCTCTTGTACTAGGGAGCCAAGAACTGGACCCACTCTCCAAGTGTGACCTCATCAGTGCCGAGCATGGGAAGGATTAGCTCTGTCATCCTGCTGGCAATACTTTGCCTGATGCAGCCCAGGATACCATAGCCTTTCCACACACTAAGGGCATACTGCTGGCCTGTGTTCATCAGGACTCTGAGGTCCTTTTCTGATTTTGAACAAGTATGGGAAAAAGAAAAAGCTATAAAATTAGATGAATGTTTTTATAAATTTCCAAATTGGAAGGCTGGATAGCTAAGTAGATCATATAAATGCCAACCTCTCAGGTTAGTGAGAAGGAAATGTTATAAAGTTTTAATAAAACAGAAAGCTACATTTCTGCTGAGGGAGCACATCATATATTTGTAGCTGTTAATAACACTAAGCTGTTATGGGAAATCAGTAGGGACTTGCTCAATTCAACAATATGTGGCTGAGTCCATATTTCAGGTGCAACAGATCTTATGTTTCAAGCACTGGAGTACACTGTGCAAAAGGAACATTTTAAGCACATAGTGTTAGAGTGATTATTTTTACCTACCAGCTTCTTCCAAATGCTTTAAAGCTTGTAAAAGAAATGTTAAGGAGACTCAAAATATAACTGTATCTTTTTAACAAAAATGAGATCCAACACTGAGACTGCATGTCTCTAGCAGAGACAGGCTGGGTGCTCTTTGTTCACCCCCCCCCCCCCCCCGGAATAACTTAAGCAGGTTGTAAATTTTCTAGCCCTGAAAAGGCTATGTTTTCTTGATGTAGTCTTCGCTACCACAACAGCAACATATGAGCTCACATGGGAGGCTGGTGGGATGTTGACTGGAAGAGCACTGCTGCCTGTGAGAGCAGTTATTGTCTCGTCCACGTTTCCAAAAGGATTTCAAGAATGGATAGGGAACCAATTTAAGGATGGAGTTAATCTAGCAGAAGATAGCTGTTAGCTGCTGGGTGCTCCCTTTTTTGTTTGTTTGTTTGCTTGTGGTGGGAGAGATGGACAGCTCTGCAGCTGCTAAGCCATTCACTTGCTCCTCAGAGGTGGCAGGAACTGAGCTGAGCAAGCTGTCCTCCTGCTGCCCAGTTTGTAAGTGAGCTGTTCCAGTGCTGGGGAATGCTGCCTGGAGCGGCAGCATGCAGGGATTTCTGAACTAGAAATGCTGTTCCCTCGGGCTCTGTTGCTGTCACAGAGAGCACTGCTCAGCTCCGCTCCCTGTGAGGAGCCACCATGAGGCTTTCCCTCAGCTCTGCTCTGGGCTGAGCACATCCAGGGACCTCAGCCATTCCTCACATTTCTTGCCCTCTAGAACCTTTGCCATCTCGTTTGGATGCTCTCTAACAGCTTTATGTCCTTCTTATACTGTAGCACCCAAACCTGTGCCTAGTGCTGGAGGTGTGACTGCACAGTACAGAGCAGAGCGGACAACCCCTCCCTTGCCCAGTGGGCCTGGCGCAGCCAGAGCATGGTTGGCAGTGCACAGCAGTGTGTGAAGACCAAATTGTTCATCGTCATTACAAAAGAATAAGATACTTCCTATTCTGGATCTCTTGATTTCTAGCTCTAAAAATGTTGTCGAAGTAGCTTGCTAGGTGTGAACACTGGTGCCTAGAGTCCTTTCTACAAGTGAAGTACACAGCTCCATTCTGCTATGGAATGCACAACACGATCAACCATGAACGTTCCACAAATGCAACACAGCACTCTGGGGCAACTGCTCATCCTGGAGGAGTTTTTTAATTGTGAGAAAAGATGCAAAATCCGCTTTGAATAGGGCCTTTTCTCCAGATGGGTGTAAAGATGGGGCGTGGGAAGCCCCCTTCAGACGAGGTTTCTGGGTCAGTTCCTGCAGAGCAGTTAGAAGCAGCTCATCGCTTAACTGGTCACAGCAGTTGCAAACCGACCGCACGGTGGAGCTAGTTCTACGGAGAGGAAGGGCAGAGCATCCCCTGAGATGCAGTGGCGTGCAGGACAGGCTGCCTTCTGAGCTGTCGGCAGGTATCCTGCTTGGTGTCTCCCACAGTAAGCGACCATAAGGCCTTCGGCCTTTGATTTTGCAAAACCACCGGCTCTCCTCTCCCTTCTGGCTTTCTGCAGGCTGCACATCACTCATCTCTGTCTTTCCCTTTGAGATAACAACATATTCATACTCCTTTCCCTCCTCCTCCCGCCAACACTTCATTTTACAAGAGGGATAACTGTTGTAATTGCTAGGGTTTTACTCCAGTTATCTTAAAAAAAAATATATAGATATATATCTTTTTTTTTATATATATATATATCTTTTAGACAGGGTTAAAGGCTGCAAGCTGTGAATGAACACAATGAGCATCCCTTAGGGAAAGGGAGTAGCGGAGATGTTGTCAATTCCAAATAAGTGGCAATGCCAAAACTTCACAGGGTCAGGCTTTATAGGACCAGACATATTTAGCATTTCAGCAGTACTGTAAATGAGGATGTGCATCATTATTTCCTGTGATTGTCAACCCTCTGATGGAACTCTTGGTATGTGGTGAATAATATTATTACAATACTGTACTTTCTTAAACACAGAGGACATAATAAAGTCCCACCCACAAAGGTCAGATACATCTGACTTGCTATTGTTAAGAGTTAAGAGGCTTCGATTTAGACTAACAATAACTTGTTTAGAAAATGAAGTCAATGAATTTCTTGTTTTTGTGGAAGATGTCATTTTACTACAGCAGGAACAATGGAGTTTGTTTCTGGAGTCAAGCTAAAAATAGGGGACAGATACTATTGGATCAGATGGTCATTTAAGACATTACAACCACTCTGATGGAATCAGTGTAAGTACTATTTAAAGTGGTCTACTACTTGTTCTGTATATTTAAAACAGGTCTGTATGTTCAAGGGATGATTGCTAAACCCAATTTTATATATGTTATTATGAAGGAACTGAATTCTAAAATTCAGTACTATTAGGTATTTGCTTGCTTATTTTATCACAGTAAATAACTTAGGCAAAAATCTGTAATTCTCATTTTTAATACAGTTTTGCTGTCTGAAGCTCTTGTAGAAGCCCAGTACTGGTCCACTGTATTTGTATCTAGCATTGCATTGGAATACTTATGGGGGTCAGAAGAAGAGTTTGAGATATCACAAATAACAACGGAATAATTATTAATGGAAAGGATTAGGAAAAAGCAATCTCTATTTTTTTAACTGATTGTTTGAGATACTTTAAAGCCCTCTGTCTATAACTAGTTTCTTGGTTTTACTGATATGGCCACTTAGATCTTGATAGAATCATAGAATCATCAAAATTGGAAAAGATCTTCAAGACCATCAAACTTAATTATCAATCTGACCCGAGCCCCATTGCTAAACTATGTCTCTTATTGCCACATCCACACGTCCCTTGCATTTCAATATTGAAATCTAGGGCAAGCCCGGTGTCCATGTTTATTATTAGGAGCCTAAATGTCCTCGTGGAGTCAGATGTTAGTCCTGGTAATGCAAACACATTAATCTGTACCTAATTCTGTTACTTTGAATAGACTGATTGTTGAGCTATGAAGGAAAAACAGTGAAAAACAAAACTTCTTTCTCACTCTCTAAATAAGAAAAGTAGGTTGAAAGCTTACACTGAGCATCACAGAAGATGTCAGCCAAATCCAGACTGACTTACCACTGAACATCCTGTGAGAGGATTTAGGAATCTACTGGGACTGCATGTGCATTTTATACAACTTTTCTTTCATGTTCACATGAGAGAACCACATCAGCTCACATTACTGTGTGTGTTGCTGATGAAAGTGCTGTGTATAACCAAAGCAAAAGATTTCAGCAGCATCTGGCAGCGTTAACAGCAAAGCTCAAAAACAGAGGAAGAATGAAGCCTGAAAGTAACTCCAAAATTACTGTACAGATCTCTGCCCTTTTGCTTCTCAAGCTGAAGGGGAGAGGGCGGGGTTCAGTACAACATTAGAATCAATCTAAATTTTGTTTGTGATTGATTTTGCTGTCTTACATAACGCACCTAATCCTGCCTCTCAGCTCTGTAAATCACAGCCCACAGCCTTATTCTTAGCCATCAACTCAGAGGATCATGATGAAAACAAAATCTCATTACCGGTCAGCAGAGCAAGTGATACAGAATGGAAAGAGAATTACAACTTTGCTACCTAGATTGAATCAGTTTTATCTTCATTTTTATCCTTTATTAATTCCTATACGCAAAAAAACATAGTACCTGAGGGCAGCGGAATGAAGTGGAACTAGGATAAAGTATCTTTTCTGACCAGACAAGCCCAGATCTTACATGTAAATTGTGGAATTAGGGAGCAGAGAGCCTGAACAACATGTTTGTTCCTATGTCCCTAGCTAAACCCACAAACAGAGATTTGCAAAGAGATATTAAACTCTCTGAAAAAAAGGTCTTACAAATATATCATGGCCAGTAATAGCAATGTGAGGCACTTTAAAAATCTACTCTTATTTATTGACCTAAGATGCAGCTGAGCTCTTCTGACAATTCATCCTTAAAGGGGAAAGAAAGCATTTGGGCAGTCTGACCTTGCTCACACTCCCTTGTCATCTGGGAGGTGTAGGTTTGTCTTTGGCAAAGGCAGCTCTCAAAATACTCACAGGGGTGGGGACTGGCCTTGATTGAGCCATCCCTGCACTGAAAACAGTTGAGGTTTTATGCAAACACTTGTTTTCTGAAGGCAAATTTGCAAGGAGAGATGGTGAAAGAGCATGTGGGGAGGAAGTGGGAAGTAAGAGAGAGGCGTGGCGATTGTTTGCAGGAGCCTCAGAGTGTTTGGGAAGTGGTGCTGGCCAGGTCTCCGCTATCCTCCAGCCATCTGCACCTTGAGAACAACTCCCCTGGGTGAAGCGCTGAGCTTAAACATCCTTTACAAACTTCAAGGGTGAAGGAAAGATGAGTCTCCTGGTGGTGTAGCACCGTCTTGTGCACACTGTCCTTCAGTGAGAGCTTCATCCATCTCTTGGCAGAATAGGGGCATGAGACCATTGCTCCAGCTGGCAGAAATGGATGGAAGCAATGTGACAGGAGAATGTATGGCCCCATCTCTTTTTAACCATTAGGAACCTAGCACTTCGGAGCAGTATCAGAACAAATGCAATCAGGAAGGCCACGTGAAATTAATTTCTGTTTAATTATTCATTGTGTATCTCTGTGCTGTACTGAGGAAATCACTCAACCTCCTGCAATACCCAGTTACTTTCAGCTGCCTTCCTGAAGGTAAGCATGTGACTGTGCTTTCGATTGCTACTGTAAATATACAATTATTTATAAACTACCTCACAGGGACCATATGGTTTCCTTTTGAATTAAAAATGCACAGACGGAGCTGAAAAAATCTGTGAAAGAGAGGCATAGTAAATTGATACGTAGCATACCATCTGCTTGCATGTGCGAGTGATGTTATAACAAACTGCAGGAGGCACAGCTAAGGCGACAGTAGAGAGCCAACTCCTTTACGGTGTTTGAAGATCTTCTGCCGGTCTTCTGCCTACTATCAGTTTTGTGTTGTCATTTGCTGTGGCACTATACCAAGAGGGCCATATTGACTAACTTCTGCACACTTAGACTAATACCCATCTGTGGTTTCCTTTGAGTATCCAATGAGCATCCCAGAATTAGATTTCTATTGCTTTGATTTTTGCAAGGCTTATGAAGCACACTGGATGTCACCGATCTACCAGGCTAAAATGTAAGATACTTCTGACAGTGTTTATTCTGTAAAACAGCAAGAAAACCAACATAGAAGTTGTAAATTTTTGAACTATTTTCATACAGAACTCAAACTTCTGTATTTTCACAGATGTTGTTAAAATAATATTTGAATTAGTTCTCACTTTTGGCAAAGGATATGTAAAAGCTGCATTTCTGTGTTTTTATTATTGTTATTTTGATGTCAGTGTGCCAAATGAAAGTAGACAAACAGAGTATTTGCCACAGCCATTGTTTTGGATCCACACAAGCTGTGGTGTACGATCTCTTGTATGAATTACTGGCAATGTAGGTAGGGGGTAGCTCAGCAAAATCAAAAGGGCATGAAGAAAACGGATGAAATATTGTGATTTTTATAATGGCAAACAAAGAATGGGGTGGTTGACCAGCAGGACAGCCTGCCCTGGCACTGGCACTGCACACCTGGCCATGGTTTGGTGAGTTGGCTCGGCACTCCTAGCACATCACTTCTGCTCTTGTGTGAGTCAGGAGTGAGACAGGGGCCAAGGAGGCAGTGCTGCCTGTCCTGCTTGCTGGGAGACATGGCCCCAGTTTGTGGCCATCACTGGGCCCTCAAGTCTATACTGACCCTGCGAAAATCCAGCCATGGTCACATTTCCCCGGGGAGGGGAGGTGCAAAAGCATTTCAGGACTTTTCATAAGAGCTTAAGAAAATGATAATTTTTAATAAAAAGGCACATGGAGTACACATTTCAAGATAGCAACAGTGAGCATTTAATGAGTTACAAAATAATATTATGAATAATGTTAACACTGATATTATTCAATTACATTCAAATTGTTCAGATTTTGACACTGAAATTCCAACCACAGGATGGGAGCTGAGTCAGACAGAAAAAAAACAGAAGAGTAAAAAGGGAAATATAAATAAGCAGAGCTGCCTTATTCTCTTCCACTGCTCTCTGTGAGGCCCCGAGCCACAGAGCAGCATCCCCCTTGCCTCTGGGCACTTTCCTCCTTTAGTGCCTCTCTGCAGAATACGACATACATACATGTGGGTACAGACTTCACTATCTCTACTGCCTGTGCACTGTAAGTGGTTTGAGACCCCGTGCTGAGAAACTGCACCATGAAGTGCTGAGAAAGGAAAGTGGCACATTACTAAAAATGAAAGCAGTGTTCATCAAGAGACCCATATTTCTATGCATAGTTTTCTGACCCTCTGCCAGTTCTTCCTTCTTTCAGCCAATATTAAGGTTACTTGTGCACCATAACCTTAATTTTTTCCTCTTTCTCTCTTCTAGACTTACCAGGTGACCAGGCTGCTCACTGAGGCTCTACAGGGTCAGCTGAGCTCCTTTGGCCCCGAAGCAGCCAAGAAGGAAGACAGTCCTTCTGAAAGTACCATCTGCTGACTTGAAATAGAAAATGCAGCAGGCACCCACTGTCTTGCGGATTGGTTAAGGCCTTCACAAATAACATGAGCTGGGCTGCTAAATGACACGCACGCATCAGAGTTGTGCTATGACTGTTTCTTTTTTTTCAGCTGTCAAATCAAAACTCTTGATATCTCTTATTCCAGACCTAATGCTATGAAATATGCTGTGTGTACCTCTGAGGACTGCACTCGCCTCTAGTTTCCTTTCTGGGTGAGATGGGTTTGTTCCACAGTTCAGCAGAAACTTGTATGCTGCACTTTCTGCATGTTCAGATACAGAACAATAGTGCAGGAGGAAATGCTCCCGGTGACCTAGTTTAATCAGTGCTGAGGGCAGATGCATTTTTCTACAGCATGCAGCAATGCTGCAAAGCCATCGCTAGCCTTGTGATCTTTACACCCACACTTCCTCAACAGAACTTTGCAATAAGGTTGCCCTAAAAGATCTGGAGGGAGCTCCTTCACAGACTAGTGCTGGCTTGCATTCCTTCTAATGTTTTCCTCAGCAATGCACCACTGCTATCCTTTGCTGTTTGCTATCCTGGCTATTTGTTGATTCTCCACGCCTGTTCCAGAGTCAATTTGGATAATTTTTCATTTCACATCAAGGTTCAAACCAATAAAATATAAATCCTAAGCATCAATAAAAGACATGAAGACTTGACACCTCTCTAACATTCCCCTCTCCCCCTCTCAAAGCAATTTGCCTGTAACTTACCTCTGACACCCCTTAAGGCAGTTCGTCGGATTGTGCCAGTCCGGGGCTTTTAATTCAAATATGTGAAACTAAGGCTGATTCAGCTGACCACAGTGAACATCAACCACTCTGCATCAGGCTGTGCACCTGGGGAGGTCTGTGGAAGTGATGCTCAGGAATATCTCTGTGTATTCAAACAACAAACCAGTCTGATCCCTTTCAGGAGTGTTCTCACCACTTTGGGGTGTTTGCTGGTGACTTTTGTCTCATGAGCTCTGTACCAACACAGCATCTTTGTGGCTAAATTTCTTTATTAGTTAAACTGAATACTCTAAGTCACATCTTTATTAGGAACAAATTAGCTTTCTGTTCTTTGAAAACATATAGCATTTGTACATGGCTGCTGTACAGCTAATCTTGTTTGTTGTAACTAGATTATGGGTTTTCTGCCTTTGGCTCATCCTGATCTTCCTGGGACCAAAAGTTTGCTGGGCAGAGCAGTGCTGAGGGCATGTGAACTTTCTTGCAGTTTTCAGCTGCTGGACATCCCAAAGTTAGTACTTCCCCAACAGGGCTGCAGAGATATTATGGGCTGTATGCAGAGACAGTGCTTCCTTTGGTATCCTTCAATGACATAGTGGGGTTGGAAACATTGCAGGTTCTTCCTTGTGGGTAAATACCCTTCCCCGTGGGTAAATGCCCTCATCATGTCTGTCGCCTTGAGAAACACACAGCTCCTGGGGCTGGCTTCAATGAATCTTGCTCCTTGTGGGTGTTGTTTACATTGCTCAGCTGTGCTAACCGCAGTGTTTTCTCAGAGGTACATAAGGAGTGTATTGCAAGAGGTTTTTTTCTGGCTATTAGTTTTGACCTATTTTGTTTACTGCCATCTGAGCTGTTTGTAAATACCAAAATCAAAAAAGTCTCTCCAGTTTTAGACAGATGAGCCTAAGCAGTATTTAAATGCCCTCAAAGGAAGTGTAGGTTATTTCTGTAATAAACAAGACTAATGATCTCTTGTGCTTTGTGCTTGACAGAGGGTTGTAATGTAAATACGGATATGTTACTACCTGAATGAACTGATTTATAATTGACCGCTTTTTTTAGCACACTTGTCCCCAGACAAGTCAAAGACTTGTATGCTTGTTGTGCTATAGGGCCTGTCACTTGCTTTAGGTGCCTGCATGCATCTTTTGCTTAGCAGGGCTCACGATTTGCTCAGTTGCAAAGAGGAAGAGAGAAGTGCTGGGCTTGCCCTGGTGTGCTCTGGAGCAGGCAGGAATGTGCGGGAGCACCGGACTACGGGAGATAAGTAGGTGGTGTCTGAGCTGTCTTCCTACTCACAAGAAGCTACTCTGCATCTCTGCAAGCCCTAGCTGCCCTGCATGAAACAATTCTGTTCCTTAGCTCAGAGTAGAGGTGAGGGTTTTATCCCCTCTCTGAATTACCTTGCTCCTGGGTGGTATGGTCAGTGATCAGAAACAAATTAATATCCCACGTGAAGATGAAAGTTCTGCTTTTGTGGTGATTCCAAATCCATATTGAAATAATCAACACAGCTACGTGTCAGTTATTCAGGCTTTTTCATCAACCAAATATGATTAGTTGCCCTGTACCAGAGCTTTTTAAGAAATCAATTTCTCTTAGTACCCTGGTTCCCTAGTTTCGTTTCATTAGCAGTAGGGCTTGTGGCTTCTGGTTAAAATTATCTGCCTGCGTAAAGCAAAGAGGTTGACCCTGTTTGTTCTGCCTAGAAAGATGCCAATTAGTGCTCCACTAGAGTCAAAATTTAACAAAGGCTCGAATGTTCCTGTTCCTGTTGCTCAACAAGATTGTTTATCAATTTACACGGAGGCCACACTGCCTTTTCAAAGTGCTGCTGGAGGGCTGCCAGACGTAGTAAAAGAGACTGCTTTCATTGTTTAAATGCCACTGAATACAAGAATGGCAGACTGATGCTTGTTTTCCTTTTATTTTATGATGATCTAATTGCCAGATATATATAATTCCTCATTACGGCAGGGAAGTTGTTTCTGCAGCATCTGGTACTTCTCTGATTATCTACAAATGGTATCTGAAAATTAATAGGAGATCCAGCTTTCCTGTAAAAGTACTAGTGGGAGCTGTTGCTTGCACAAAGCCTGAGGAGACTTCAGAGTGCACGAACTGCCTTTGTCAGGGAGCATATAATTTTTTTTTTTTTTACATCCTAGGAAATTACAGGCTTTAGTTACGGCTTCAAGAAATGTGTTCTACAAATGTTGTAGCATCTGTATGTTGCTGTTTTTACTGCAGTCGTTGTACAGGTCATTAATCTGATCTCACGTCGTAAAAATTTCTCCACCCTCTTTATGAGTTTCTTTGTTATCATAACACTTTCCAATACCTTGGTGCCTAGCTCCTCTATACTCCATTATAATTACCCAGGATAGAACAATGCTTTTTTATACTTGTCATATCCCACTCTTTCAGAGGAGCTGCTGAGTGCCATGTTTGCCACATTGCTGCTGTAGGCTGAGCATCCAGGAGCATGGCTAAGCTCTGCAGAGCTGCTCCCAGAGGCTGGGAGACATTTGGCCAGCAGATCCTCCATGCTCTGGGCCACGTGTGAAAGCTTGGCAGTGCAAAACTGCTGCCTCATCCTCTTCCTACTTCTCACTTGCAGATGGAAAGGGGTTGGGTGACAGCCGTGATGTGGTGGTGGTGGAAGTAGGAGCAGACCAAGGAAGGAACAAGCTGTACTACAGAGCATACAGACAAACAAGGACAAGGACCCTCTGTGTGCATGTTAGGAGAGCCCACTTGCATGGATGCCAGATGCCCACCAGTTCCCCTACAGCTCCCAAAGCTCGCAGATTATTTCTGATGGCTGTGTTTGCAGTGAGCAGAGGTGAGACTGGTTTCCATAGAAACACAGGGGAAAGATGAGGCAGCACATCGGAGGTGAACGCTGTCTGATGGAGCATTTTGGAGAAGCATTTCCAGCTCTGTCAAAGACGCTGGTCCTGCTAGGCTATACCCCATTCTGCATGGGGCCGTGCATGCTGAGGGCCACAGCAAGACCCAAAATGCACTGTGCCTGTGATGAGGCGCAGGTCTGTTTCTTGCAGGTCCTGGGAGCAGAGCTGGGAGAGTGGGTGCCTGCATGGAGCCCCTAGCAATCCTGTTCTGGCCATCCTCCGTTGTACAGCGGAGAGAAAGCAGCATTTGATGCTCCTACAACTGGTATATTGCTTTCATCTCTTCCATCACTGCCAAACAGCTCTGCACAAAGCTTAATCTGATGCTGTGTAAAAAAGAGAAACTGCAAAGGGAAGTGTTGTGCAACCTCAGCTGTCACAGAATCACAGCATCGAAAAGGCTGGAAAAGACCTTCAAGACCACGTAGTCCAACCATCAACCTGATCTACTGAGTCACATCACTAAGCCACGTCCCTTAGTGCCATGTCTGCACATCTATTAAGTACCTCCGGAGATGAGGGCTCCCTCTCTTTCCTGCGTAGCCCATTCCAGTGCTTGACCACTCATTTTGAAGCAATTCCTCTCACACCACGTCAGACTGTCCTGGTTAAGGCAAGGTGGTGGCAGCTCTGCCCGGGGTGCAGGGCCAGACTGTAACAGGCAGTAACGAGACAGTGCAGGCCTGAATCCACTGCCTGAACAGTCCTCTGTCTGCCTTGTGCCCAATGCTCCCTACAGTGCCAGGTGAACTCCTTCAGGCGGCCTCAGAGCATGGCTAAAATTTGTTGCACCTGTTCTGTCACCTGCTGAGATTTTGTTGTGCCTGTGGCAGCTGTGCTTTTGTATGTTATATGTGTGTGTGTCCTGTCAGTAGGATGGGAGCTCACTGAGCCTTAATGGAAAATCAACAGTTTTTGGGAACATATCTGATCACAGGTCCTCAGAGGTGTCTCGGAAGGAGGAGCTCACAGGACATGAGCATGATCAGAGCCTGGTGCATTCACAGGGTATGGCCTGAAGTGATGCTCTCTGCCACACATCAGACAAACATCACTGACTTTTCACAGCTGCCACTAGGGCTTGCCTGCTGCTGGGCCACTGCACTGCCGAAGAGCCATCACAAGCAGGGAGCCAGAGCTATGGCCTCCTCTGAGGAAAGGACTGGAGGCTTCAAGATGGACAGTGTTTTCCAAGGAGGGAATGTGGTTCTTGTCTCCAAGGTATGTTTTGGTTCCAGTTCTTCAGGGCAGCAACGCCAGTGGGGCCAGGCTCTTCAGCCAGGCAGTGCCATGGAACAGCTTTGCTCTGCAGATTGGCTTGCTAACATGATGGCATTTGCCCAAGGGCAGGCACCCAGCCCATTGCAGTCTACTTTCATAGCTCTATTGTCTCACTTTGGTCAAACTGCACCTTTTTCCAAGAATCCCAATAAGCTCATGTTTTTCAAGCAGTAAGCCATGGCAAGGATGAGGCCTGCTAAGCCAACAGCACTTTCCCTTGCCAAAGCTGTGGCATTTAGCAGTGTAATACACACAGGCTTCATTGTCTATAACAGTAACTTGAAAGTGAAATACATGGTAGGTAATGTCTGTGAAAGATAGGTACTAGGCTGCCTGAAAACTTGTATAAGAGCACTGTTAATGGTAAGTAGGGCCTTCTTTGACCAAGGCATTTGAGCACAACTGAACACAAAGCAAATGCTGCTGCAGTCCTATGGAGTGTGAAAACAAAAGCAAAGACCAAATTCAGTTTGTCATGAGTTTGTGATTAGATAGGTTGGAAACAGACCCTTTACTCTTCTCAGCTTCCTCCACACTTATCAAAGCTGGTGTGAGCACTTCCAGCTCCGGGCACAGTGAGGAATGAGATGTCTTAATAGTGGCCTGAATTTAGCTTCAGCCTGAACACCAGCTGCATGAACATGAACTGAAGTAAAACTTAAACCAAATGGGGGGAGGAAAGGGAAGGAGGAGTCTCTCCTCTCAGATGGAGCATTCTATGTCCAAGGAAAAGGTAATTTTCCTTACTTTTTGCCCCAAGTAGGGAGTGGTTAGATGAACTCAGACATCTGGCCAGCCACAGGGATTCATAGAGACCAAGGAAAAGATAGCAGTCAGTGGCTAGGAAGGAAGCTGTGTTCTTTGTCTCTGTGACTTTGAGTGAACTTGAGGCGAAGTTGTCAATCTGCACTGCAGGCGACAGATGCTTGCTCTCTTCTCTGCAGGCACAGAGGATAGAAATACAGCTTCTTCACTCCCTCTACTCAAAAAGCCACTCTCCTGAGCTTTAAGGCATGGATCTGAGGTGACTGCTTTGCTTGGTAAAGAACACAACCGAATGGTATGCCTGAAGGGGCTAAGCTATTGGACCAGGTCAGAGACATTTCCCTGGACTTGTGGACCAGGCAAAGACTTGTCAAGGATCTCCTGGAACACAGATCCTTCCATCGTTTGTCCTGCAGAGGGGCTGGGCGGGCTGCACCACAGACACCGACTCCTTCAGACTCCTCGCCAGGGCTCCAGCCAAGGGCTCATCTTGTAAGTGGTCACTATAACTTCAACATTATTTAAAATTTGTGGTCAAAGGCAAAAAGTTAGCATTTTTGAGACCTCCTTAGGCTGTGACAGAGGCACTCTGGCAGATCTAGTCAGAAACACTCAGATATCCTCCTCATCCTTCTGCTACAAGTTTCTGCCTCAGTAGTAGAGAACATAGAGCAGGAGTTGTTCTATTCCCAACACTATTTTAGCATCTGAGCTCAAACCCAAGTACAGGAGGCCTTATAGCTTTACACTGAAAAAGCCTGGTGAAAGTGTGGACATCCTTCAGGGAATGGACAGAAGGAAGCACTGGCCAGCAACTCTGTTCTGTGGTGACTCTAAGTCCTAGCTTCAAATCCCTCTAAAGCTCTGTCAGAAATGCTGATCTCCACAGCCATGTATTGTTGTGCTCTATATTCTGCATTAAGTCTTCTGGAATTGGCTTTGAAGAGCTGCAAGCCCTGAGTTCAGTGGAAACACATGCATAAGAGCTGGGAACACATCCTGTTTAAGGGATTAAAATGATATGCATTCATCCCCTTCAAAGAATGACTATAGCCCAGACGTTAGCTTAGATCACAATTTTAATGTTCAAAAACTATAGAGGTAACAGAGAGATTACAGAACATAATACATTTTTTTTGAAGTTTATTTACACACTGAAACTGAAAACTGCATCATTTATTTGGACATGAAGAGCACAAAGTATGATGATAGCAGGAGCAAAATGTTACCAATCACTCACTTCAACAATCTATTAGAGATGAGCTCATATTGAATGTACATCACTCAAACTATATTGTTAACATTGGGTCTGGGTGAGCCTTAACGTACCTTGGGATGCTATAAACAGATTTCTATAAACAAGTTCAAGTCTTGTGGAAATATACCTTTACAGTTTGTATTTTGTTGGCTGTAACAGTGAAAACAAAATGTACTATTAATTTGAAAAGCTCCGTAGAAGTGACTGCATGTAATTTTTTCCTCAAATTTGTGCTCATGGTGAAAGCAAATGCTATTTCAAGTTTCATTTTCATCCAAGATAATAAACTAAACATGGAAAGAATACAATTATTTTTAGATGCATTTCTCAAGCCCTGCTTTCCATCAATCCTGAAAAACACATTTCCATGCTTTACTAGCAAGACTCTATGCCTGCAGCACCAAGGCTGCACTCCTGTGGAGGCACTCTTGGGACAACTGTGGTTCCCTTCCATCCCCTGCACCCCGGACATGCAGCCATCCCCTGAACAAAATGCTGGTGTCCGCTTCATCATACATACAAAGGGATGTGAAAGCCATCCCTATTTGGATGATACTCACCCAGCACAGGAGATGCTAGTGTTGTGGTTACAGATAGCAGCATGCCTGAGGCCATGGTGGGGGAGCTGAGGGGCACAGGCTAAAACTGCACCAACTGCTGTGATTGTTACCTGCCCTGGCATGTGATACTTCATGTCTCAACTACATTTTTGCTGGCTGAAAAGGAAGTGCAGAAGTCCTTGTCTGACTTCTATCTGTACTAGTTGACTTCCATGGAAAATATTGATATCTATGCCTGAAAACCAAAGTGACATAATGTTAGGGCAGGTTGCTGGCTGCAGCTTACTGCACTTTCTGCATAAGCTTGTGTCAGTGTGCTGCTGCCACCTGACCTTAACTGAAGAACTGAGGGCACTAAATGTGCTCTCTGTGCTAGGAAAGACTTGCTACGGAGAAACCAGGGAGATGTGCTGCAATTGTACCTAGCTATTCCATTGGACCTTTTCTTTTTTTTCCTTTTTCTTTCTCTCTTTCTCTCTCCCTTTCTTTCTTTCTTTCTTTCTTTCTTTCTTTCTTTCTTTCTTTCTT
>JAPSGF010000074.1:2721709-2758091 GCA_035772895.1 Perdix hodgsoniae
CTTTCTTTCTTTCTTTCTTTCTTTCTTTCTTTCTTTCTTTCTTTCTTTCTTTCTTTCTTTCTTTCTTTCTTTCTTTCTTTCTTTCTTTCTTTCTTTCTTTCTTTCATCCTTTTTTTTTTCTTTTTTTTTTGGTTTACTATTTTTACATTAGCAATGTAATTATAATTTCAAGTTCAGGATTTAAATTGCCAACTCTTGGAAGAAAGGAAAAGATATAGATTTTGCTAAGTCTGAAGCTAAAGCATTTGTATTTCTATTAAAGTTATTATTCTTAATATGCAGAGCCTATCTCAACACTTATATATCATAGGGGATAAACAACTGCAAAAATATACAGCATCCTATTTATTTACAATATATATATGTACATAAAAATGAAATTTCCTACAGTAAAACACAACTGCATAGATTTGTCTTCAGAAACATAGGCATGTGTACAATTTGTGAATTCTAGATCTTTCCAGCCCTGTACTTTTTATTAATCCATTATCTTTTTTTTTCTTTTTTTTTTTCTTCACAGTTTGTTACAGAAATCCTTACATTAGATACAAATAAAACATTCTTTGTGTACCTTATAGGAAATAAGGACTTTCCTGATGCCAAGTACTCTCGGGAACTGTTTAAGCGAGCAGCCTGGTACCAGGAGATAAAGCCATCTCATGGAACTGCTGATGGACCTGAATACATTCTGCTGTGCCTCTCTCCTAAAGGCACCAGGGTGAAACATTAGGACTGGAGGTGGGATACCACCACATGGGAAGAGTTTTGTTTTGACCAAGATGCTCTTTAGCCTTAATGTAAGGTTCAAGCAAAGAAACGTATTAAATTAATGACGAGCTAGAGATACCACTGGTTGCAATTGTTAATACTCATAATCAGAGAGAGCTGTGGTGCTTTTGCCTTGTAAGGCAGATGTACAGACAAAACCCATGTAACATCAAAACTGCATTTGCACAAATGGCCTGTTCCAAGGGGAGTGCAAGCTATGGATCTGTAAGCAGCTCAGGACAACAGCCTTCAAGGATGGGTGGGTGCCCCTGCCCTCACAGGATGGGGCTGGCCCTTCCCCCCCCCCCAGCTCCACACAGGGGCTGGGCACTGCTTGGGTCTGTGTGGGCCCCACTAAAGACCTGTGCTGGTGCACAGATTTGGCACTGGCTCTCTGACCAGAAGCAAACATCACTCAGAGAGATTACAGCTTTCAAGACACTGTTCTCAAATAACAACCCACTGTGTTTTACTTATTAGACATGTTTGCTGCCAGCCAGAGAAAGGTAGCTGTATTCTGCAACTGAAAGGGTGGTTTAAGCTCAAGACTATTTTCTTTGCAAAGTGTTGTGGACTAGGAGAGGCAGCAAGTCTCTCTTTTCAGTCTGGGATTAACTCCTGCGATCTTACTAGAAGCCCCTGCTCCTAATTATTCCTTCTTTGTCTCTCACCACTCAGCTGTTGCTATTAAGCAAAAGAGAAGTTTAAAGTATTTTGTTGCACTTACTAGGAGCAATTTTTCATCCAGTCTATGAAATTTGCAGTGCTCACGACAGTGATAAACTCTCTATGAAAAGAAAGCATGCTACCACCTATGAAGTAGATACGGTACTCTGGATCCTATTAATTTAACAACAGAGAAACTCCTACAGCATTTCACTGTGCTCTTTAAATCCTATCTAATATGTGGGACTCGTACATTGTTGGCTACAAGTTCACTATTCCAAATGAACTGAATAACAGCAGTACATTTTACAGATAACCTCATACAAATATTGTCATCCATCACTGATGTTGACAGTTACAGCAGGGTCTATTGCATTCTGTTAAGAATGTATAAACCTGATGAGAAAACAAAAAGCACGTTATTTCACGTTCATTACCACAGACATCAATAAACACATGATTCCTTTCCATAAATATCTATAAATATGATGCCAGTAATCAGCCTAAGCAAAATTCCCTATTTTTTTTTTCCACAGATCCAGAAATAAAGCCTACTTGAATACTCAATATTTCAGGTATCTGTCTTTCAGTATCTAAAATATGCTTTCATGGTACTGTACCTTGGGTAATTTTCCTCTGCGCACACACCCAGATCATTCTTCTCCCTATTTATCCAGTAAAACTTCAGTATACAAATAAACCAGGAAAAGGAAGAAGGCTGAAGAACAAAGAGGGGGGAGAGGGATTGTCATGGAGGAGACTCAGGAAGATGCAAGGAGCAATCAGACATCCAACAGCTCTTCAAGTCAAAAGTAGTACACAAGGCTACATAGTATGGGGAAGGGACAGAAAGGAAAACATAGTTGTGACCTTTCTGGGACTCTGTGCAGCAGATCAGACCTCTAGATCCTACCTGGGTGTTTGAAAATCACTCCAGGATCTCCTCTTTCACAGCCCCTCAGTGCACAGAGCATCACTGCTCATAGATCAGTAGTAGAAGGATAAAGGGGGAACGAAAGCAGAAGGGTCTTGAAGCATTATGAGGATAACACTCTACAGTATTCTCTGTAATGTCTGAGTTAGGTTTATTGGGATGAAATCCAGAGAGATTATGAAGTGCCTTGAATCTTGACATGTGATTATAGCAAGCTAATAATTGCATGATCAAATGGTTTGGGCTGGAAGGGATCTTTACAGATGATCTAATCCAACCTCACTGACATGGGCAGGGACACCTTCCACTAGGCCAGGTTACTCAAAGCCCATCCAACCTGATCTTGAACAAAGCCAGGGATGATGGAGCTTCCACAACTTAGGAGTAGCCCGTTCCAGTGCCTCACCATTCTCATCATGAAGAACTTCCAATCTAATTCTAACCTTTTCTAGTTTAAAACCATTGCCCCATGTCCTGTCTCTACAAGCCACAGTAACATGTCTTTCTGATTCAAAGTTAGAAACCATTCTCCTGCTATGGCTGCCTTTGTGGATGACTGTAAAAGGGATACCACAAATGACATCTCAAGCTGGAAGATGCAGGTAACAAGCTGAGAAGAGATGGCAAGCAGAGATGCTTCTCTCTAGACTTTCACTAGCACCTGGACTTGTAGTCTACAGTGAATGAGGGCCCACCTGATAAAAGTGGCCCCCTGATGAAAAGGGGACTTCCAGTTTTCTTCTCGCTGTCAGGCTACCCCAAGGACCTCTCCACATGTTGATGCCTGAAGTCTAAATAAGGCCCCAAACTAACCTCTCTGTATGTTACCCTTAGATACCAACTCTCAAGGTCCTGAGAAGGCTCTGTGGTCTCAACTCTCAGTGCCTTCAAGTCATGTAGGACAAAGTGGGAGCAACTGAGGTAATTCAATAGCTCACAGAAATCCCAAGACCCTGAATTCTCCATCCCTAACCTTAAAAACAACAAGCTGTAATGACAGTTTATCCACAGGCAGTGCTGTTAACTACAGGCTCCTCCCACAGCTACAGTGGGAGCCAGAGGGTCACTGCACACTGACAGGTACATCTCAAACACACATTACTTAGGGCATTACTTAGCCCTTGGATGTGACCTAGGGCTCCCTTCAGCCTTCAGTTTTTTTTCAGTAGAAGCCAGTTTCATCTTCTGACAGCAAGACTCAGACATGTTTTTAGCTCACAGGATGAATGATACAAAGTGAACAGAATTACGCTGCTGGCAGTGCACTAATAGATGTCTGCTGAGTATGGTCAACAATCACCTCCTTAGCATTTGAATCTCTATAAGTAGTTCTCTACACCAGCTATAAGGCATTAGGCAAATACTCTGTGGACAACAGATACAAATTACAGTGTTTCTGCTAGTAGTAATTTAATGTCTTTTCTGTAATTGTTATAAAGAATTGATGTGAAATGTAAATAAAACATTTCAATAACGCAAAGTGTTTATGTTATTTGAAAGAAATATTACAGACTTCAAATTCCATTAGAAATCTGGTAGTTCAGTAGGGTGAGTCAGATTCTGCTCCAAATGCAGTCAGAAACCCTGCTGACTTCAGCGGGAGGGGGGTGAAACATGAGAGAAGCAAATCTCTACAAGGTCACCCTAAGTGTGTACAGATGAATCCAAGAATGCAAAAGTCATGAGGTATAATTAAATGTGTAGGTTTTGAAAGAAATGGAGCCTGCCATTGTTTTCTGAGAAGAGCAGGGCATTAGTGAACAGTTTGATGCTGGAAGAAATGCAGACTTCCTATGGAAATCTCTGAGCATCTACTTCTCTTCAGGTTCAGGTACTCATTGCTGAGCATCCTGGCTATTGGTGGCCAGGTGCAAACTGAAAGGTAGCAGGGAAATGGTGGCTGATGATGATCATCCTACTCCAGCTCCTTGTACCCCTTTGCAAAAGCACAAACACAAACACACACACACACATACACACGCCTGCTTCTCAAAGCAACAAACGAGCCAAGCCTAAGGCTGGCTCCTCCACTGCAACATTACAGAGAGAAGCACCAGATTTAGGACCTAAGTTTATACAGCGCTCATTTATGCTCTGGTGGTGCTTTTTGTATCCATATCCAGAATGCTACACTTAGTTGGTGAGGCAAATGGTGTACAAAACAGCAAAAGAACAAACAAACAAACAAACAATGCATACAATTCAAGAGCAGTTTTTGTTAAAATGCAATGGGAAAGGGAGTGTACTGATGACATTTGGGATAATCACTCCAGCTGGAATTGATAACAAATGTTGCTGCTCTAAAGGAGCAGAGCTCATGGTTCAAGGGCTAAGAATAATAACAGAACAATGCAGTTCATGGGTGGAAGTGGAAAAACAAATTGTGATGAATTCCTATGAGCAATACTCTACATAGTCTTGCAGACAATACAGAATTTATGTTGATCTGATAACTCAGTACTGTGGGACAGAGTGATATGCCTGTTGGAATAACGGGTCTGTTTTCTGCAAGAAAATACACCCAAAACAGCATATTCAGTACTGGAAAATCATTATTTGGATTTGATTTGAGTAAACTCACAAAAGGTAGAATAGATAACAGAACGGATGGTTGCGATTTTGGTGTGTAGCAAACAGGCATGTCTCCTTTTCAGAAGGTCAACTTCAGTCGCTGCCTTCAGTACTACCTCCTGATTGTACCCAGTCGTAGATGACCAATGGGATGCTCACTAGGGAAAACATTATCCCCAGTGCCAAGAAAAGGGAAGCCTGAAACAAAAAGAAGAGAAAATTAATGAACAAAAATAAAAGACAATTAATTCACTTGTGTTAACTTTTCTTCTTAAGGAGATTTACAAGGTGATGTATCAAAACCATGAGCTAAAATGGGATATGTCTTCCAGTGAAGACAAGACCCATAGATAATTAAGCAGATTACTGTCATTAATAATTACGTGCTGAACATAAAAAACAATTTTTTCCCTTTCAGTTCACTTGTTAGATGCCAACCATCCCTAAAAAGGATTAAATGAGTCTGCCTTTAGGACTTATCAGCTCAGTTCTCCTCAAAGCCTGGATGTGGAATGTGCTGTATGCCTTCTGATTCGGCACACTGAAAGGACACCCACATCTTGGCTAAAACTGTGGCTGCTTGCAGAGCTTCTGCTCCTCCAGAGGGAAGAGTTCCTCACTCCACAGAGAAGGGCCCTGGTGCAAAGGGGAACCCTGTACCAGGAGACACACAGGGCAAATAAAAAGGGGCAAGTGAGGCTGCCAGCTAATGGAGGCAAGAATGGAAAGTCAGGAGAAGCAGTTTACAGATGTTCAGATTAAGTAGGCTTTCTATCTAACTCATTTTAAGGAATGACACGCAAAATGCTTTGCACAGACCAAAAAGGAATGCATACCCAAATCCTCTGAGTAAATTTTCCTCCATCCTGATGTGTAATTTTTAAATACAACGATGAAGGAAGAATGAAAATCAGCATATTGGCAGAAGTGACCCCTGCAAAATTCAAATGAATATTATTAGTTACCAACACCATAATCATTATGTTGGTAATTTGCAACAGTTTTTTACTGGTAGTACAAAGGCAGGATACTGTACCTACGACTCCAAAAATATCCTTCATGGTTGGGATAAAAATGACTAACAGGTTGATGATAACCAAAAGAACAAAAGTAACCAAAACATGACGGCATAAGTCAAACTTTGTTTTTCTTGCCAGCTCAAATAATGATGAACGCACCTGTGGGAAAAGAGAGATCTCTGTTAGGAGCAGTCCACTGGCCAGTTCAAGGCTCCCCATGATTATTTTATCAGTTCTTCATGTGACAACAAGCTCTACATAAATCTGGCAGAAAATTTATGGACTCTGATGTACTGCCTTTTGAAATAATCCTTGCAATTATTCTGGTATTTCAAAAATGTATGTGTAGATGCATCTGAGGGATACTCCTCCCTTTCTATCATGCCTCTTGGGACAATGAACTTCACCTCCCAGCCTGATCCAGTGAAATCGTGTGAAGGAAGAGAGGGCCCTTGTGGATTCAAATTAAAGCTAAAAGTGATTCATTTATTTCCTGCAGGGAGAAGCTCTCCAGAAGTCACTGGGAATCTGGTGTGGGAAAAGACTGATCCAAGCTCAAGTTGTTTTGTAGCTGCAGCATTAATGACTAGTAAATGGTTGGACTGTTTTGAAAAAATCCAATGTGTACAGAGATCACTTGCTTCCAAATCATGTGGAGACTTTTACTTACAGTGAAAAAGAGCACCGGCACTGTGAGTATAACTGCAACAATCACAGCCAAGCGCACTGTCAGGATGAGGATGTCATCTTTACTCTGGTACTTGTGGAGCAGATCTGACTGCACATTTTCTATGGAAAAGACAATTAGGTAAGAGTTCTGACAAGGAGGCAATTAGTTTACAAAAATCATTGCTTAACAACAGACTTCTTGAACAACAAGTGATTTATCTGCAAACAAGAGTATGGAATGAACATTCTTGAGTTAAAACAGCATTTTGAACCAAATTTTCATGATCTCATTATTCCCAGATTAATCCTCTGGAGGACTGATTAAGGAATGCATCCTAATTCAAGAGAGCACATGCTTAAGTCTAAGGTGATTTTCACTGTAGGAAAGACAACAGTGAGACATACACCAAAACTTTCTTAAATATATATATATATATATGAAAAATAATTAAATGAGCTACTTCTAATCAGTTCTGTGGACTTGTTTTTAAAGTTTGAAATGATATAAAAATAACCACATGCACTGCAATGGCTGAGTAAAATATAAATTACAGGGTTGAGCTAAATTAGTCAAAACAGCCAATAAACTCCCAGTACAAAGCAGTGCCTCTGTTTTCAAACAAGAACAAAACCTGTCCGAGGTCAGCTCCCTGTGAGATGTTTTGACATCTGCACTCACACCCCTGGACAGCTCCACAGAGGGCCGCCCTTCTGAATTTTCTCTTAAACCTGTTGCCCCTTACAGTGCCCACAGCACAGCCAGTGCGTTCTGTGCAACCAGCGTGCCCAAGGGAGCATGCTGGGGTGCTAGCGGGAAGGCACTGGCCATGCTTTAAAAATCCCTCCTGCAAAAATGCTCCCTTTGCACTCCGTTTAAATACTGATAATGGACAGGGAAAGCAAGTTGTTGGGGATCTATGTGCTTGCTTTGTGTCTTTCTAGTATTCAGGCACGGCAACTCGGGGAGGCGGCTGTGAAACACACCACAGAACCACACGCGCTGCCCTATTTTAGAACAGCTTGTATTTTGTTTCTGTCTGCTAATCTTAGAAGGCTGACAGTAAACTGTAATAGCTCTTAAACCGAAGTCCTTAAGCGGAACTCGGTGGGCATGTGTAGATCAAAATCTTGGTACAACCTCCTCTATTCTTGAAGGCAGAGAGCCGCCCTGCAGCGAAACTCCTGTGCTCCCCCCGGGGCATCCTCCTGGGGCGAGACCACCTCTCAACACCTCTCCGCAGCGCCTGAATTCCAACCAGGAGAAAAAAAACACTCTCCCACATCCCTGCAGGTTAGGAGTGGGATTTTCAAGCCGGGCACATGCACAGCTTCTGCGACACAGAGCTTACTCTGCTCCTGCGAGCACAGACTGCAACTTCTGTACCGCTCACGGGCTGCAGCCGGGTAGGAAGTGAAAGGCAAGGCTTACAGTTGAAGGTCTGTTTTCCTTTCAGCTAGATACACCACAGAGCCCAACCACAGTGACCTTTTAGGGGAAGAAAAACACCTCTTTTCTGTAATTCTGCAATGTAAATATAGTCATAACTGCAATACTTTCGAGAACACAGCAAACAGACAAGCACTACTGGTGTAAAAATGAAATGGACAAAATAAAAACCCTGGTCTTACCCAGCAAGGGAAGAGATTAGAAAACTAAGTGCACATACAAAAGGCAAAATCTTAGTCCCAAGGGCAAGTAGGAGAGGAGTGGAGGGGGTCAGTATTCCCTAGGCTCCTTTTTGTGTTGTTTCTTGTGGCACTAACCCTGAGATCACCAGTTTGTATGAGCCCCAGTGGAGCTGTGTGGAAGCACATGGTGTCCATGTGCAGGGACGCCTGCTCCATGTGGGAAATTCCTCTCCTTCCCAGGGGTCAGGAGGATGCAGCCTCTGCCTCCTCCATGGGGTGTGAGAGGTTCCCAGGTCCCTACGGGTATCTGCCTCCTTACATCCCTGGGGTGACCTTACCAAAATTTCCTTCCTGCCAAGACAAAGGGTCTGTGGGAGTGGGTCCGTGATGATTCACTCCCACTGCCCTCCTGGGGCTACTGATCTGATGTGTTTCTGTAAGTGTTCTAGCAAGCAGCAGACAGATGAGAACAGCTGTGCTGCTGTCACTTGTAGCAGAAACTCTCACTTCCATCAATTTTATTGGGAAAATCACAACTGAGGACCTCAAATTACTTCAAGACAGCTCAAGGCATTATAAGCCTGAGAAAATCGAGATAGGTACACCTTTGGAAAAAAAAGAAAAAAGAAAAAGCCAAATTTCATATTTACTTATTTTCTATCTCTTGCAATACGTGGCTCACAATGAGTGGTGTCACAAGTGGGGAGACAAAAAGGTCACTTGGGATATAGAATACACAGTGAAGAAGACTGATGACCTTTAGGTGACTCTGAGATAAAAGACAAATGTCAATTGAGTCATCTGTCTCATAACCCCTTAACAGCCTATGAGCAAACACACTGTGCTTCAACTTTTCCACAATACTGGAAAATGGGAGTAGCTTCCCGGGCCACATTCATTTTTTATCCTATTTACTTAATAAATATATCTGTTCCTTTAGGACAGCAATGCAACACAATTTGTTTGTTTCACTAACTTAACCAATATTTAAGAAGAGACACAGTGCAAGTCCCAGACACTGCAATGGCCATGTTTGGCTGCTGAGCTGGGACAACCCTCTGAGCTTCTCCACCCTTTGCAGACAATTTATTTAACCAAAAACCGAAGGGGTGGACCCTATGGACACAAGGAAAATATGTGGTGTTTTGTCTATGATGAAAATGTCAAATAAGAAAACAAAAAATCCTGCTTCATTTGATATCCCGACTCATTTGATATCCAATTTCTAGGACCTGTTTTCAACCATTCCTCATTTTATATAGTCACACATCAGTTATTACCAATGCATACAAAAAAACAAAACAAAACAAAAACCCAGGTAAGGACCATGGAACAAAAGCCTTGGTAGGGCCCAGCTAATCCCCAGTTCCGCTAAATAAATCTTCCTCATACTCTGAATATGTCTTCTGTAAATACTACTTTCACTTGTGCTTCTCATCTCAGGGGAAAAAAGGAAGGGTTTATACCTTCAGTATGAAAACCCTAAGGAAAAATCTTTGAAAAAGTATTTTAATGTAAGCGAATGGGACTTTCCAATTGGGATTCACTATTGATTTCATGTGTATTCTCCTTCTACATACTTACCATAGAAAGTCAAATAGCCAAATATGGCAGTCATAAAGTACATCACAAACATGGCAAAAAATGAGATATTTGAAACCAACTGCATTTTTTTCTGTGAACGGCTGGAAAAAGAAAAAAAAAAGGCATATAAAATGGTTGGATTGCATTTCTGAATAGTTGTTTAAAAATGTATCAAGTCTTTGCATAAACATATCAGTCCTGGAGAGACCCATGAATTCATTTTCATTTAAAACAGGCATTCATTGACAGCTGCACAAAGAAGAGAAAGGTGGGAGCAATGGATCTTGGAGTTTAAGCCCAGCAATGCTGTAACCACCCCATGGCTCTGCTCCCAATCCATACTCTTGAAAACAGAGGGAAGGGAAATTTGAGTGGGCAGGGAGAGCCCTTAAACACTTCAGTAATTAAATTAAAAGGCCAAAGTAAAGGGAGAGTAAACATACACACAGAAAAAAAACCTCCAAAAACAACATTCTGAATGTTTGCAGAAAAAAATTTGTATTGCTATGAGTAGAAAATAATGGATGCATACAGACCACTGCAGATCCATAAAATAGATCAAGTGTAAATATTTCATTTTTAGATATTTGCTGTGAAACAGTATATATATAACTCTCTATATATAGAGAGACAGACTTTTAAATACATGCAGGGATACCCTAAAAAGGGCCCAGAGAACCTGATGAACTCAAGTGAAATACAAAGTGCCCAGCTTTGAGCACATCCTGAGGGTCCTCATGGGTCTGGCTGTTCATAACCCTCCCTCTGATGCCTCCTTCCCACTTCCAGAGCCCAGGGCTCCACACCAGACCCATGTAATTCCCCGCCCCAGCCAGGCTGCAGCAGGGCCAAGCTACAGCTCTGCACAATCCTGCCCAAGGCCACAATAAGTTGGCCATTCTGGTGACAACATAGTAGCGTAGGCAAGGATGAAAATAATTTCTGTTTCTGGTAGCACACCAGATTTTTGGTTACACTGGAACAAATGCAGTGGGCTGAACACGTCTCCTTCCTATGCAAAATAACAGTAGTCGGCACAACTTGGCTCTCCCCAGGCTGCCATGTACTTCCAGAGAAAACTCCTCATGTACTGCATTATCCTCAGCTTTTCTCCACCCCAACGGCACCTCCGGGAGTACAGCTTTCCTAGCTGACAGCCACACTCATTGACTTGTTTGCTTTTATTGAAGCACATCTCCTCCGAATGGCAAGAATGACTCAGAGCACCTCTGCACTAACATTTTCCATGCAAAACAGTGAAAACAATTAACAGGAAAAAAAAAAAGGAGAAAGGCTTACTCTTTAAGTTCGCTGTAAATTGGAAGGACTGATGGGTGGCACACAAATGCGAAAGCGATGGTTGGCAAAGCATACACAGTCTGTTCAGAGAGAATTTCAGACAAAAAGTTAAGAAAAGTAAGTATTTTTCCCAGCAGTATGAAGAAATGGTCTGTGTTGAACTACCTCAGCTCCCAGCTACCTGGACTCTTCAAATGAATGTTGAGAACCCTTTTCAGAGAAGGCAGGAGACCTGTCAGCTGGCACATATTTAACAAAATATGGAGAGCAAAACTCTTCCAAGAGGAGGACAATATCTTGGTCTTGGCCACCCAAGCCCAGTCCTGATTTTGTCCTCAGTGCACAGCATCGGATGCCATGTGGCTGTGGGACTGCTCCCAGGCAGGGGTCTCCCTGCCCAGTACGGCCACCGCCACCAACACGCTGCCACGTGTAACAGGGATGTATGGTGGATCAATGCTACACTACCCTGCCTCGGAATGGAGAGGGGTGCACACCCATGATGCTAAGGCTGAAGTCCTGGAGATGAAGCCCATATCCAGACTGTAAGAAAAGAGAAGAGGAATGCAGAACTTACAAATAAATGGATATTTCAAGGTACCAGACAGAGCCCCTTCATTTCCCAGGCCAACAAAAGGGCTAGGAGGACTGTGGAGGGAGCATGCTTTTCCTTGGGGAAAGAGAGAGACCGTTACGTCACTATGAAGCACAGAGGGCCTCTGAAGGGAACCTCACCCACTGCTCAACCAAAAATCTGAGCAGGTTTCAGTGGTCAGCATCTGGCCAAGCTTTACAAATGATCTCAGAGCTCAAGCACTTCCATTTTCCCCAGGAAACCAGTATGAGCTGAGATCACATGAAAAAGGTCCTTCTGTTAGGAAAAAAGGAGTCGATCCCTACAAGCAGCTCTTGCCTGCTCAGAGGTTTCCTCATCTTGGCCACAGGACACTTATCACCACAGAAGCCATCCTAGGGCTGCCCAGTGGGGTGGGGTTCAGAAAGCACACTTGGTTGCTCTCCAATGGGGCCTTTCCACACCCTGACCTATGCTGTGTTCTCTGCTTCATTCCCAGTACACTATTGTTGTGGAATCTCCATCACTGGAGATACACAGAAGCCATCTGGACATAGTCCTGGGCACGCTGCTCTGGGTGTCCCTGCCGAAGCAGATGGACCCAGAGGTTCCTGCCAGCCTCAAAATGAATCTCCTCTCATGTACCAAAGTTGCTAAAGTGATTGGCAAATTGTTGGCCCTGAGAGCAAATTTCTAAAGCTGAAGTCTAGTGTGCCTAATTCAGATTGACTGCTCCTTCTGATGGGCATCCATCAACTCTGAAGTAAACACTAACACTTCAGGAGAACAAGACTGCCCTTTGACACTGAATAAACTGTACCTACACCTATATTGCTACTGCACACCCAGCTAACTGCTTCTTGGTCAGTCACATTGGATCTGGGCTGATGGCTGCCCCCAGCTGAATGAAAGCACTCATGTTAACTCAGGTTGCTTCTTGCACTGAAGCTGGTTAAGATGAATTAAAAAAAAAAAAATTGCATGCATATACTATGCATACGAGTTCTCTATGAATGCAGTGGTGATACCCTGAGGAGCGTGCTCTACTGGATAAGGTGCCATTCAAGAGCACTGCAAACCAGCACAGCTGGAAGAAGAAATCCTCTTGCTCTCACAGCTACAGCCAGTTGCTCTTCTGCACTCTGTTGGCACAGCATTTTGTGCAGCTGCACAATGATCAAGGAAAGCATCCAGCTGAAAGGCCATCAAATTTTTGCTTTCAACTGTATCCTTTTTCCTCATCTTGTTCACCATATGGCTACAGAAACATATACCCTGTCACAAAGAAGTGGTTTGTGTGCAGGACAGATGGATTACTTCTGGCTTTTGGATGCAGGCATGGTTTACAGTTTCTGCTGAACCACAGCCTAAGCACTCAGTTGCAGAATGGAAAGTAAGAAGCAGCAGAAAGGAAAACTCTCATAAAGAAAGCGTTTGTTATCTGGTGGCAGCTCAAGCTCACAGCCTCAGCATGCCTGCTACCAAGGCAGCTCACTCTGTCTCAGTTTCCTGAGGAATGGAGTAGCAGAGCAAGGCTGCAAGGAGCTACAGGCATCATGGCACCTCCAAAACACCGGGCAAGGACACCTGTCATGCATTCCCATCAGACTTATGTGTGGAAGCACAGAGGGCAGGCCCTAGGTGGTGCTGAGCTGATTACGACATGGGGTGTAGGTGCATATATTATGTGAATCAAAAATAAGTATCATAAAGAGAAACATACCTTGGAATTAAAGATAACATACTTTGGCTTACACATATGCTCATGTGCTGAGCTATTTGATAGGATAGGTGATGTTGTATTTAGCTCCGGTTCGAGACAGAGAATTTGAAACTTCTTGTAAATAACCTAGAACAAGAGCTGACTGTTAAAAATAATACTAAAAAGCAAATTAAAATTAAATTTCAGAATTTCTGCATATCCTATCAAGAGATTAATCCAACCAAAAAAACAAGCTGAACTTACCACTATCAGGAAAAATACCATACAGCTTAATGAAAATCCACTGGTATAGCCAAGATACCCTGAAATAAATTAAAAAAAAAAAGGTTATACAAAATAATTTTTATTAAATGCTTTTTCTTTTTTTTTTCTTTTTTTCCTTTTTTTTTTTTTCTTTTTAATTATCTACTCAAAGGAACAATTTAATATTATTTAAAATATATTACAGGCTTCTGGGCAGGACAAAAGCATCTTCATTTGGTGCCTTCAGGTAAGATCCTGAGATTTCAGACAGAGCAGAGCTTTGATCCACACAGTGTGATTTATATTTTCCTTCCTGAAGGTCATTGCTGTGGCAGTTTAACTAATTTTAGTTTTGTGATAATTGAAATAAACTGAAGATGTGAAATTGCAATCAGAATGTGACCGAGGTTCCCTGTGATGCAGAAATGTGAGCTTACTACAGGTTAATTTCCAAAAAGGAAGATCCCAACAGGAGTTCAGTGCCAAAATGTTACGTGGTTTTAAAAAATACATAGTGTACCCACTGGCACCCCTGTGGAGTCAAATACATTTGAAAATGTGGTTCTCTATACACAACTTACATACAAGTTCAGCATTTTCAACTAAGCTAATCACTGAAAAATTCAGCACTAATAGAAAGAAGAGTATTTTTTTTGTAATCTTTGTTTATGAACATGTTTTTACGTTACACATTATATAGAGTCACCTTATCAAATAAACACTATGCTAACTATATATTTAAATAAATTTCCACAATTGCATGGATGAAATTAGTTTATACTGATTTTGATCACTCCAATGATTTAGGCCTTCTTGCTCCAAGATGCTCAAAACAAAGCATACTCCCAAACCAGGAGTATATTCTCATAACAATAACAGCACAATTTTTAACTTCCGTTTGACTTGCCAGTGTGGCTGTCAGAAGTGCAATGTCTGGGCTTCTGTATTTTATTCCTGCAATGGCATTTACATCTTACCTAAGTTCTTAAGGAGACATAAAGGGAGGATGATACCAAATGTCACTGCAACAACAAGAATCCGCCCATCCACGTACCATGCCCTGTATAAAACATATAAAAAGTACCATGAACACACCCCAAAACCTTTCTGGCATTCCTCAAACTCTGATGACCTCTTTGATTGCTGCAGTTACAGGACTATCTTTTTTATCCTTACACTATGGCAGGGGAGATGGGGACCATGTCTGAACTTTGCAGAAGGGTACCAGAGTCACTCAGCATTCAGCTCTTAAAACATGACACTGCTATGACTCAGATGCAGCATTAACGATGTTCTGTGTGTTGCATTTCCATTGCTCTGGCCAATATAGTATGGAAGCCTGAGGAATGGGATCTCTGTTTTCTTCTGGTTCTCTACAATACATTACAAAACCCAGTGTAAAGGATATCTATACTGTAGAAGAATACCTCCCCTCTATAAAATAAGCTGGTAAGTGTCAAGTGATAATTGGCAGAAATCTAAGAATAATTTTCTGCTAATGTAACATATTAGTATAGAAGAATTTGAAACTATCAACAGTGCTTCAGGGGCAAAAAAAGTCCTGTAAGATGCTAAGCATGCAGGGAAATATGTTAAACTTGCACTGTTCCCAGAATCTACAAACGTTACCAACACTCTAAAAGACGTAAGTCGTAATCCTGCACTGAAATCTGTTGTGCAAAGAGTAACTGTTGATGACTTCATATTTCATTTTCTATCCATCCTCTTTTCCTTCCTAAAGTCTTCTTATTTATTTTTAACTCACAGAAATATTTCTGTGAAAATTACTGTTATCAAGCCTAAAAAATACTTGAGAGTTTTTATAAATATTTACTTAAGCTTCCTTACACAACGTTAAATTCTAAAATCATCCAAATGAATTTAACTTACGAAAATGTTTCTTCTTCTCCCATTAGAAACTTTATGGCAGAAGGCAGCTCATTTTTGACTATGAAGAGATAGCTCAGCATGGCTGCAGGAAGAAGAAAGTCACTTTAGGAAACAGATGAGATATTCTGCAGAATAAGTACATGCTGAACTTTTTCCAATCCCAGCCTGTAAAGCTAGAAGACCTAGAACTGTAACTGACTATAAACCACTGATTATTCAGTAATCAGTGTATTCAGTAAGTATTTTTAAAAGGCAATGTGCAGAACATAATTGAGATCAAGCATGAAAATCCCAAGACATTACCAGGAGAATAGGGAACCTGCCTAGTTGGTAGGCATAACTTTATTAAGGTGCTTGTGGCTTGTATTTTTTAATATTCCTCCTTTACCTCCAACATTTTGAAGAGATGTAGATCCAAAGACAATCATCTTCCCTGGGGTACCGAAAACCTGCTCACCAAGCTTTTCATATACCATGCAGCCTGTGTTAAAAGAAATGAGGAGAAAGGTAAAGAATACAATGGCAAATGCTGCTGAGTCAAAACACTTGTGATTCCCTCTCTGCAATCATATCTTCCTGTTGCAACTGAATAGAGAGCTCTTTTGTAATTGCTAGGGATGAAACTTAGGGAGGAATGTTTTCTTGATATCTGTAAATGCTGTCTTTGGCTACCAATCACTTATGAGATTCTTTTAATGAGTCCATCTATACCTTTAGGGGCACTTTAAGTCCTGGTATCCCCATTCTGGCATATTAGTTTTGTAATCTCAGTGAGAGAGAGGTTGAAAGCCTTCTCTCCAGACCAAATTCAGTATAACAGGGACCACAGACTGGCACTAGCAGCCTGGCCACAACAGACGCCAGACTGTAATTCTGTAATTTTGCCTGGTTTGACTAAATGACCCAAAATGAAGGCAGCCTCTGTTGTACAGGATGATTTACTGTCTTTAATGATGATGTTCTTGTGAATTTTAGAATGTGGTATGTTTTTGGTAAAAGCAGGGAACAATGTAAATTGTAACAAAAACTTAAATTTATGTCAAGCTTGTGAAACTCCACTATTAATTGGATTGTGCTTCTGTTAAATGTTTTTTTCCTTCTTTTTTTCTCTTGGCTGTGATTCAGGCTGAGAAAAAAAAAAGACTGGACATGGTGAAGCTGTTGAGACTCACAAGAACAGAAAGAGAAATACTGCAGATGTTACACTGAACAGATTGTTTTAAAAATGGATCTCATTGTTTGTTTTTCTCTACGTTTCCTTATAGCTGACATTTCTTCTTTGAAGCTTGTATAAACAACAAGGTTGACCTTAAATGTAGTGTTGTGTCTATGATCTGGCAGCACAGAAAATAGGGCTTAGATTCTGGGAACTAACGGCAAAAGTGTTCACAATTAGGCCTGCACACCTAATTAAATAGGCATTTGCTGCCACTGTACACACCATAATAGCAACTCATCTGCATCCAAATTACATACTGAAATATACTGGCAATCTTATGTACAAATAATTTTAAAAATCTGGCTTCAGTGATTGTTAGTCAAGGAAAGAATCTCTTGGATTCAGAACACAAAGTTATTTAACCCTGTACATAACTTCTAACTTCTGTGTTTAGAAATACGTTTTGCTTAGAGATACACTTCCCTCTGTGGAGGAAATGTTCCCTTTTATTTTCTCCAACTACAACATGCAGGCCATCAGAAATCTCACACTAGCCATTAACAACAAGGTGTATTTCCAGGTAAGCTTTGCTGTAGACAAAGATACATTATATTTCATTTGGAATTGATTTTGTAATGCATATAAACTATCTGAGCTTTACCTTGTTGAAAACAACATTTCACTACAACAGAATTCAATCTTTGGCATATATATATATATATTTTCTCTTTATAGTAATGGTCATATGCTGTTCTCCTTTGCCATGACGTAAATTATTTGAAATTCTGGGCTTCTGACCCAAAATCTGGTAGGACTTTCTTTTGTGTCAGCAAAGTGATGGAAACTCTGTGTTTCACAAAGCACTTGGCTTTATTCTGAGCACTTTTCACCTCTTCTTTACAATTCCATTGAAATGGTACAATAAAATCTTAAATTACCTGTTTCCTTTGAACACACCAACAGGAGATGTATTGAATAAATAGACAGCAATGTCACAGAAACCAAAAGCAGCCTACAAAAGAATGAAAGATAAAGCTTACTGTAAGAACAGAGTTCTAACACTGCAATATTTTACGTGTTGGGTCATTACCCGCTGATGCCAAGATATTTTTTATAATCCTTTGAGAATGCAAAAACCTCTATAAACAAAAGTGATTTACATGCTTTTTGCAGTTCTAACACACCACAGAGGAGGTACAAAACCTTGTATGCAGAGGAATTCAACCAAGGAAAACTCAGTAGAACTACGTCCTGCAATTTAGTTATACCCTTCCAAGCCGAAGGAATGGAGATGTTTCATCATATAGGAATTAGGATTTAATCAGAGCAGGAACGAGTCACATACGTTCCTCACCACACAGTCTAAAAGCTTTTAAAAGCTTTTTTTTTTTTTTTTTTTTTAACCTGGAAGCCAAGTAAAAATTTTGGATCGAAGTCCTCTATTTAAGGATTTTCATACCAAATGTAAGCATCTCTCCCCAAGACATCAAAAGTAGTCTCTCAGTGCCTCCAGAATGGGGAGAGGAGGAAGGCTAACACTGCACAGAGCTGTCTTGCTCCGGCCAGCTCTTGATGTGCGAATGGGACCTGGAAACGAACTCAACTCACTCAGTGAAGAAAGTGGTCTCTAGCTTCCATTAAGACCCTATGCTCACCGCGAGTAATCATGAGACTTGAGGACTCTGAGCTTTAGGTGTTGGGCATTAAGGCAGCTGAGCGGGCACCTGACCCTTCACCTTCATGGCCCAACTGTATTTTTCCTGGGAGTAGAGGCAGAAACCAAAGGCTCGTGCTTCACCCAGGCAGGGACAGGTGTTCCCTCACTGATGTCACTCCCTGTTTTTCTGTGACCCATACTTTGACTTTGCATGTAGAATTGCAGGAAGTAATGACCAAATTGCTTGTGGAGGGAACCAGCTGGCACAAATGATAATTCCTCAGTGCCAGGGGGTAAGTACATAAAAATACTTTAGCTCATCGCTCTAGGTCTTTTAGCCAAGCACCATGTGTGTCTTCCCCTCCAACTCTGAACACATAAAGGTCTGACAGTGTTTTCATGATGTGTGTGAAGAACACAGACAATCTGCTGGCAATTCCTCTTTTTATTATGACAGCTACCCTTGGGACACCAAGGAAAACAAGCCTAAAATTTAAAAGAAAACTACATATATACTGCCATAGATAAGCAGAAAGACATCAGGACACAGCAGAAAGACAAGCACGAACACATAGAACAGAATGAGAAGCCTCCTCCCTCTCCTTTTTTCTTAATTTGGACTATAAATACTTTTGTGTCAAATAATGACCTACGGGTATCTTGGAGCCAGAGGAGAAGGGAGAAACACAGAGATGGCAGGAAGAACTGCTCTTTTGCCAAGAAGGAATGATGGTTCACAGTAACACAACACTTTTCGTACAGGCCAAAGGGTGTTTCTCCTTGGGGAGGTGAAGGGAAAGGAGACTGCATTGGCTGCTCCATTTTTAAAGATGTGCTAAGCTCTCCTGCTGCCCTGCTTCCCCTGTCTGTTTGGAGGCATGGTGCTCACAGCTGCCATGACTCACTCCCAGTCCCAAGTGGCTCTGGTTGCACAAGCCAGCATCAAGGCTATTTTAATAATAAAAGCTCCCGTTTTTCAGGCACTGAGCTCATGGAGCTTTTGCAGTGGTAAAAATAACACTCTCAAGCAGCCAGGTATTTGTCTGATCTGCTGTCCTTAGCTCCCCATAGGATTAATACAGAGAAGCTTGGCATTTTCATTAACACTGCATGAAGAACTTGTTTGTGTCAGGACACTCATGCCAGAACCACCCCTTGGAAGGGAATGAGAATGTCCATACCACTTATCCTGTGCAAATTCAAAACAGAAATGGGGAAGCTCATACTGCCATCTCAATGCTTATTATTTTGCCTAATTTTAAAGTAGTGCTGGCAGCCTATGCAAGCAAACAGCACATGAAAAAGTCACCTCCCCTCAACAAATCCAGAATAAACTGCTTAGGGCAGGAGACTGATACAGAGCTATGAAGAACAGACTGTTCCTATGACAGCACTACTGTCTGCCAACAGCTACACTACCAAAGCAGCTGAAAAGGGTACTGTCCCCAACCCCCTGTGGAGCCCAGGCTGCATGCTCAGAAGAGCAAGGATTGTACAGTCCTCTCTTCACTCTCTGAACCCCTGTGAGGCATCAGATAGGGAAGAGCATGAAAAGCAGGGTCATGGCACTATGTGGCTGCAGCCCAGTGACTGCCTCCAGGCAACCTCAGCAGAGGTGCCTGCAGAGAGCAGTGTGAAGCTCCAGCTGTCACCTCACACTGCACTGCATCCAACAAGCCCTGTGTCTCTGAAGAGCTTTTCAGCTCCTTGCAGAGCCAGGCTAAATGCAGGCTGAAGGCATCTTGTGCTTGCCAGACTGTCTCTGTAATGTCATCTGTCACTCTGCTACTGGGACTTGGACAAAACCAAAAGCAGAGCGAGCTACCTACAGGTGCTCCTGCCTTTCCCAGCTGACCTGGCCCAACTGAAGCTCCTCAACCTTTTGTGCCATATTTCTGCAGTGCAAAGCTTTTTTTCCCTTTTTCATACAAGAAAGGATATTATTTTCTGATCCAGGTTGTCATTATTAACAGTATCAGGATAAAGTTCCTCTGAGTTTCTCAACTATTTGCCCAGAAAGCCTGACACTTCACTGCATCAATCAGTTTTGTGAATACCATGTGAGAGCACATATCCATCTCTGTATTTCTTTTCCACAAGAATTTAGGATCTGAACTGATCTACTTCACGCTGCAAAAGCACAGAAGTTGTGAGAGTGGAAATCAGTTCTGATCTGCTTTACTAGCCCTGAAAATGACGCTTTAATTTTTACTCCTCTGCTTTCTACTTTACAGAGATGTCGCAAGCCAGTACTGGCAGACAGACAACCTGGACAAGGCAACCTAGAAACTTTCTACAATTCTGCTATTCAGGAGTAATGAATGTAAGTGCTTTCTCATGTGCAAAAAGCATATGAATTTTTTCCAAGACTTTATCCTTTATCACTTGTAAAGAAGAGACAGTTCAAAGATGTACTTGGAATAAAGAGCAGGACTATACATTAGTCCAAAAAAAAAAAAAAAAAAGCACTGAATGAGAGTGTGACCAAAAGTGTAAAAGCACTGGTCTAACTTTAACTATGAGAGTAAATTTTCAGGCATAACTACAGAAAGCACATTAGGATGATCAGTCTCCAGGCTTCAAAAGCAAAATCTCAGCTAGACTGGTCAGCTAGGTCCTGCTAGCTTTCTTACCTTTCATCTCAGCAGGCTGATCCATCTCCAAGCCAACAGGTCTAAAAGCATCATAAAGCTATCTAAAACAATTATCCACTCTTAAACACAATCTGATTCTGTAGAGAGTAGCACTGTTATTTGCTGTAGAAAACTAGCAAACATTTGGTTTTGGCAGATTTTGTGCAGTTAGGTGGCACACATCTACACACTCACTACCCAAACCAAGATGAAAGTCTCCACCACGGGTTGTTAGAAATTTCTCCAGTTTTCACACCACTGGCCTGATCTTGAAAGAAACTGCTTTTCTACATCCTTGAGAGCAAATGAACTTCACTTAAACTCTCACAAAAAAAAACCTGTTCACTGAGAGAGAGAGAAGAGAATGAGATTACTTACAGATATGTAAAGCAATTGAGGGTGAAATTGAAGATGCCTATGATGCCCTTTTAAGAAGTAGATATAGAAAGTACTCTCTTTAGCTGAGACACTATTATCTCAGAAGAGGCAACTAGACTGAGCTTTTTTTGGTTGCAAGAGTTTCTGCAGACCTCTGTGTCCTCAGAGGTGAACTTATCAGAGTATGGTGGAGTATCACAGAGAGGTTAGTATCACATGTTGGTTAAAATCAGCAAAACTGAAGTAAACCCAGTCCCCCTGCATAAGAAAAATCTAAATTTGAGTCCTCTACTTTATTGCCTAGCTTAGTTGCAACACAATAATGAGGCTTTGTACGTTCTTAATGTAAGTGGATTAATTCCTCGGATTATTCCCAGATTTTACCCAACCACTGCAAACTGTACTCTAGCAGCATGGCTGCATCTATACTGGCACAAAATCCTGGAGCAGATGGCTGTACATACCACTTTGGCCATTCATTCTGCTATATGCAGAGCTCACATTGTAATTTTTTCCAAAAAAACCCTAAGAAATGTTAAGTTCTACATTTTTTAGGCTCTGATGTTTAAGAAATGACACCTCTGTACAGTGATCTGTAAACTTAATAACCGCGTTGAGCAGTTCTCAAATACTGTAAATTATTGCGTTTCTTCCCTCAATGAACATTTATTATTGGAATCTGCACACAATTCCCAACTGATTTCTTAACAATCACTTTTCACAATGAAATGCCTCATGCTGCAAACCAAAATAACACAGTATTCTGTGTCTTATTCATTCATTGGCACTGTTTCATTTTTAAACTATAAAATTCTGTTTTATGAGATGCTGCTTTTTTTTTGGTAGAGTACCCTACTTCAGCTTTTTTTTTTCTTATACTCAAATTTTGGCTATATTTATGTTGGCTTTTAAGGACTCTCACATAAGAAGCTGAAGAAACTGTGGGAGTGAGATGAAAATATTATATCTGACATTTAAAAGAATATAAATATTCCTTTTTCTTGCTTACAAGATTAGATATTGCATCATGCTTTGCTGAAAGCTATTGAGATTCTGTGACACAAGTAAAAAGTAAGTACTGTCACACTGCAAGTATTACTACTGAATAAATTTGCTATTTTCAATGTATGTGCAATTTGTAGACCATAGGAAAAGTCCCTGGCTAGGCACAGGTCAGCAGTTGATGACATGGACTTAATCTGCTCTAGAAGCATAACTAGTGTTTTTTTCCCCATTATTTTGACTGAAAAATAAATGTCTGAAAAACGTAGCTAACATTTTTAGGCTTGAAAGCTGTAGTTGAGTATTTGAGTTCATTTTTAGACAGAGAAACAGCTGACCCATCCAGCAGTATCCTGAAATCTAAGCTACTTATACAGGTTGGCTACTTCATGCGATGAAGAAGAACATCACATTTCCAATGAACCATCAATCACTCCACTTGCTCATAGAACAGAGATCAGCTCCTCAACCCATTCACACTTACGAAAAAAGGAAGATTCCTGTGTTGGCCAATGCAAAAGCAAGGCCTAAAATGCCACTGCCCATGATGGCGTTGCTGAGGTTGAAGACAGACATTCCCAAAGAAGTCGTACCTGGGATCTGGAGAAACAAAGGTTTGTGTGTCAACAGGAGTCTGGAACAGAGCACAAGAATGCCCCTACACCCCAACCTGCAAGCTATGTGATAATCAGACAGAAAGAGCTATTGCTGTGGGAGCACTGTGAGGTCTGAAACAGAAAAAAAGGCCGCAGCTCTTTTTCACGCTTATATTCTGATCTTTGCCCTGCAGATTTTGTAAACTCACATCAATACAATGGACAATATATAACTCATACTTACAGTCTGAACTTTAAAATCCATCTCTTGTCACACCTGTGGGACATCTTAGGTGTGTGAGTGGGGAAGGCCGTGGGGAACAGTCATGCCTCCTTGCCCAGCAAGGGTCAGAGGACTTCCCTTGCCTGAACCAAAATGCTTTTTGGGTTCTCTGGATTTCAGTAACAAATGCCTGTACTCAACTCTTTTGAAGACCACGTCTAAGGGCTCTCCACACATGAAGACAATTCATATCGACAAAGGGAAAGCTTGTAAAAATACTTACATATTCATCACATTTCTTCTTTTCCAAGTGGCTGTTTGTGAGACTTCTCCTGCTTTCTCGGTCTGAAATAAACTTGCTGAAAGAAGTCAGAGGATTAATTTCCAGCAAAGAGCCATTAGAAAATGCAAACAAATTAATTCCATGAGCAGCATGTGATCGCAAAATACACAATGTATACAAGCTGTACACAAGAAAAGGTCAAGCCTGTAACTGTTAAAGGAGCCCAATTATGCTTTCCTGATGCTAGCACAGACCAGTTGTCAGTAAAGGTACCACTAGATCAGAATAAAGGTGTAGGGAGAGGTATTTTAGGAGATCTAGTAAGGAAAGGGCACTGACAAGCTGCTGAGTACAAGCCCTCTGTTGCTACTGTGGGGTTGGTGTGGTTGGAGCTAAGAGGAGGATGAGGTGCTGCAGGCAGCAGCATTGCCAGGGCCATTCTGAACCAGACCATGTGCTCTGTGGGTATGCCTCAGGTTGGGGCTGCTGTATGGTCAACAAGAAGCCCTTCAAAACAGTATCAAACTCACCACACTGCAAAATCAAACATCTCTGTGCAGAGGAGCATGAGCTGAATGGCTTTTCTTTCTCTACAGCTTTACTTGCTCTCTATCCCTAATACAGACTACGGATTTACAACACTTCTGAGTAGGGTAAGCTGTTAGTTACTCCCAGACCCACTCTTCAGCAAACAATTTTACTTTGTGTAAAGCATTCTTTCAGCTATTCATCTTCCAAAAGTTTATGCACAATTAAGTCCCTGGCATCTCTGCTAATCTACAGATGGTTCTCAGGCACTGCCTATAGCAGCCATCGTTCATAACACATACCTATCCAGTGGTTCTCACCAAGCTTTCTTTTTTCTGTAGGCAGATTACGGTGACTCTTCTTAAAGCAAGCAGTGAGCTGAACACAAAGACCAGCCCAAGTAGCCCTTCCCAAAGCTGGGAAGATTTCCTGACCAAAGATTCACAGTTCTGACTCTGTCTGTGCAATTATTGCTGTTTTTGTGGCAACTTTGATTCCTACCATCAGTCTGCTTTGATTTGCTCTGTATATAAACCAACCACAGGCTTCTCCTTTATTTTTTAAACAGTTAACTTCAGAAACTAATTTGCTGCAAAATATAGATACTGAGCCAGTCTCTAAAGCCCTAAAAGCAGTTGGAATATATGGCTGATCCTCCCCCAGTGTTTTAAGGAGTGAAAAGCAATCACGGCTAAGGTGAACCGATCCAAAATTAACTTTCTGAATCTCACCGGGAAAGCATTTCACTCTGATGGAATAAAATCTCAACCCGACCTTCTCAGATTCATAGTATATGGGTTTTTTTCTTTTCCATGTCTGTTTAAAGCTGAGCACAGACGGCTGAGTGTGAGAGGTCTGACAAAGACATTCCAGCTCCCTCTTGAAACACCCTGCAGGCAATTTGTACAGGCAGGAGCGAGGAGAAAAGTTTTGTCTCTTTTGTGTTTCTGAGCACTGCTGGGAACATCTGTGGGCTTTGCCTTCTTCTGTCAACCACGGAGATCATGTGTCATTTCAGATTTTGTCAGGGTAGGGAGAAGTCAGCTAGTTCGCTTCCCCTGCTCCTGCTCAGCCCCGCACATTCATTCTGTTTGATAATTACAAAAACAACAAATCTGTAGATACTATCATTACTGCCACCTGGCATTAAAGATCAGTGAAAATCGTTGTTAAGGAGCTAGTACATGACAAAGACTACATCCAAAAGATATTGCTCAAATGTAAAGCAATTTTGGAATTTTTCATTTCAATACTTTCAACAGAAATGAGTTTTTATAGAATTGGTATTTTCAGTAGGTAACAAACGCATTATTTCCTTCCAGATGGGCAGCGGAGAAAACATCTGGTTAGATAAACTAATCCAAAGTACTTTCTCCGGAGTTTGCCATGTTAAAATCCTCTCATGTCCTATGACAAGGTGTGTTATTCATCCACTCCACATTTACCATGTTGCAGTGCACACCTTTTCTTTGTCTCTGCTGCACAGTGCATATAGGCAGGCAAAGTCAGACGCAGGAATGCGGCTATCGTGACTTTCTGTGAGAGGCATAGCATTGCCCAGCTTACCCAGGGCTCTTCCCGGCCTGCCTGCCAGCTGGGGCTGTGAGATGTCCGTCTGCCTGTCTGCGGCTACCTGCCCTGCTGCAGGCAACGTAACTGGCAGGCCTGGACAGGAAGGTTGCCTTGGGTTGATGCTCAGTAGGTGGTATGGATGCATTGTGGGACACCCCATGCTGCTCATAAATGGAATGTGTTGCTGAACTCAAATTCAAAAAGAGAAAATAAAAGAAAGTAGGGAGAAGGCAGACAAATTGATTCAACAGAAACTAATCTTCCCAATATATATATATTTATATATTTTAAATCTAATTTCAGGATGTTTTCTTGCTACAGTATGTAAAGGAGAGCATAGACTGGAATACTATAATTTCTTATTAAATCATGCCTTGCATCTGCTCTGCTCAACAGATGAGCTTAGAAAGTGAGCTACTCATTGTCACAACAATGTATACTGAGCTTTATAAATCTGACTTGAACAAAGCAATACGACTGTTTGCTGCGGATCCTCCCAGCCCACAGAAGGATTAGAGCCAGTGAGAAGTCCTACAGAAATGCACAGTGAGGCAGCCCATGCCTCCAGTGCCCTGTGGCCCCTGACAAGCATGAAATCCATTTGGGCTGTTTGTTGTCTTCATTTTGAATGCTCTACTCATCATACACAATCATAACTCATTCTTCTATGCTTCTGATTTCCTGGTGTGCTTTCTTCATTCACAGTCAAGCACGAACAGTTTATGCAAAACTTTTCAGATGCATTTATAGAACATCCTGGTCAAATGGTGATCAGCTCATCTTTTTGATGAAAGAAGCCTCACAGTTGGCTTGGAAAGAATTCTGTAATCCAATTATTTTTTTGCCTTGTTTTAGTGAAAAGCAGAAACTCAGTCTTATTGATAAAGTGGTTTTAAAAGGATCATACTTAACCACGGTCTCCAAATTTAATTTATTAAAGGACTTAAATGAGAAATATTTGATAAAGGTGATATCCTGGAGCTAACCATTTTGGCTAAGCAGAATTAAAACCATTTAGCCATCTCAGATACGTTTAAACATAATTAACTTAAACTGATACTTGACAATGCCTTAAACATTTGTGAGGGAAGGCTCATTTTGCCAAGACGACAGAACTCTATCCTCAGGCGGTTTCTTAAACGGAGCTGCAGCTTGAGCGATGGCAAAGATTTCCAGGGCAAGCAGGAACAAGAAATGCAGAAGAAAGCTTGCTCTGGCTTACACTATGAAACTTTGACCAGATCTGGGTATAGCTACCAGCAACCTTGTCAACCCAACAAGGAGCGCTCATAACTTACCCATACCCGCAGACTAGAACAAGCATCCAGCCAGCAACTTCCTGAGAGCATCATCAAAGGTACAGATCCAAGTCTGCTGAACAGCTTAGCAGATCTGTCCTGCTATCACAGGAAGCAATATGTCGTCTACGCACTGATTTATGCCATGGCAAAGATGCATAGCCAGGACAAATTGTTAAAAGACAGCAAACCCATATCCAGAAAATATTTCAGAAAATATTTAACACTTGCATGCACAGAAAAACCCCTCCCAATAGAGCTCCTCCCAAGTAATATAACATCCCTGAATATACAAAAGATATTCAGGTCCAGAAAATGCTGGAAATCTAAAGGGAACCAGAGAATTCTTTTCTAAGATAGGGAAATATTTGGGGTTTAAATCAGCTTCTTATTGCTGCACTGTCCCCAAAAGAGTCTTAAAAATGCTGTTCTACATTCTGCTTGAAAAATTATGCACTGGGAAAAAAAAAGTTCAAAATGAAGTACAGAGTGCAGAAGCAAACAAGCTGAAACAACTGAAAAAAGTCAGTTGAAAATTACAGATCTAATCTAAAGCTCAAGTGAAATCAACAAAAAAAGTCCCACTCATATTGGTGGACTTTGGCGTTCCACAAGGCCTTACACCATGTATAAGATGGCACAAAATATGAATGTCCATACACCCCTTAACCTCATATTACACAGAGCCTGGGTGTTTTCTGACACAGCTATGGGATTTCCATCAGGGACTGGAAAACGATGGAATACACTCACGTGCTTGAAGAGCCAGAGCAGGATTTAGAAATTTTGTCTCAGTTCTGACACTTTCCTCACCCAGTTTTTATTCCAACTCAACCCTGCTCAGACGCTGCCACGCTCACAGCACAGCTCCATAAAACACACGGTGAGCACTGCATGTCACACGCATGCAGCATGCTCCCTGCTCAGCCTCTGTAAGTGCTCAATGAAAGATGATGGGCTAACAGGGCTTTTCCCCTGACAGTTACTAGACAAGAGCTCAGGAGGCACAGCCACCACTCCTCCTCCAATCAAGGACATAAATCCTCAGTAGGCCCCAGGGAACGCTTCTACCACTGTCAGCTCATGAGTTCCAAGGAAGCCAGCAGCAAAGCCAGCAGGTTCATACAGGAACTGTTTTGTTTTGACAAAGTCCTAGTTTTGTTTCTTTTTTTTTTTTTTTAATAAACAGAAGTGGTTTGTATTTCGCCCTGGCACCTTCCTTCAAAGTGGTTGCATCAGAAAATTCCTGATCAACCCTAACCTCCACTGCTGCAGCCACACTGCGGTCACACTGCAGCAGACGCAGCTGGTGGCCACCCCATAGCTTTCCCAGCTGGGTTGGCTGTAGGCCCAGCTCCTGCCCGTGCCCCTGCCGTGCAGTGCTTTGACAGGAAGTTTGGTCAAAAAGCTGCCTCTTGCTTTGCAGCTTGCAAAACCCAGCTGGAGCACGGCAACAGATCCATGCTGCACACAGCAGAGTTCAGCACCTGTGGGATGCTGGTGCCTGGCATAGAGGCCTGGAAGATGCACCATCATGCAGAACAAGTCTCTTTGGTAAACTACTATACTATAGGAAAAGTGATTGGCCAGTTTTCACTAGAATTGACAGATAGCTGCATTCCCTATCTAGATACAAGTTAGGTGCAGGTCTCTGAGCAGCTCCTCACCCTCTTTGCCCTGGAGCGGAATGGTTGCTGCCTCTCCTCATCCTGCCCAACTCTGAGCAGTGCCAGCTGCAAATCCCCACCAGCCTGGGGACGTGGATATGGCCAGGCAGGTTTCAGCTGTCATCATAGGGTCAACAAAGCAATTTGTTTCAAATTATTCTATTGGTCTAATTGTATTTATTATTATTGCTTCTCTGCTGTGTGCAAGTAGACATTTCAGAATGTTGGGCTTTTTGCTACATTATATGTTTGTGCATTTTATTAGACTAATTTGAAAGATTTGAAACGATGAATAAATTGTCACTCTCTTTGCTTTATCTGCTGTTGCAGCCTATGCCCAACAGATGTCACATATGAAATTCAAATTACGTCTTCAAATGGAGCATGACTTGGTAATGAATAATTCAAAACTTATACTGAAAATTAGAATGCTGTTTTTAAACAGCGTGTTTCTTAGCACAGGCAGTGTCAATGGAAAAATACTCACCTATTTATCTGGCCATTTTCCACCTCTGTGAAATCATTTGAATCGTTGCTGATGTTATCATCTTCAGGGATAGTCATATTCTGTAATTCAGTCAGTTCTAATCCAGCTTTGAATGGCATCTTGGGTGAGGAACTGTATGTATCCAAGTGTTTCTTGAAATGCTAGTGTTTGTTTGGGATCTGGTGGGTAAATGGCAGCCACAGTATCAGCAACCTAGGTAAGATAAGAAAAAAGTCCAAGATATACACACCAACAGTAGGTAATATCACCAGAAGAACGCAGTGAAACCTGAACATGAGGGATCATCCTCACCAACCTATCTGATATCATTAGAAGCACTTCAGGTTTTAACAGAAGTTATGCAGTCCAGTAGTGATGTTTCATTCTCCTTAATAAGATCAACTCCACCAGCCTTACAGATTTACCCAGTCCCACAACTGACGGCAGAAGACGGTGCCTGTAGTTATGAACTAGGGAGCAAACCTATCATCTTTGATTCAGAAGAAGAGACTCAATGACTTACAAATTAAGGAATAAGACTTAGTTGCTTGCCCAAGAACCATTAGTTATTCAGTGTTCACCATCAGTACATTCTCCATGTTGCTCCTTACTTAAAAATACAAAATACCTCAAGTTCATGCTGCTGCTAAATGGAGGAACAGTGAGGCAGTGTTATCGTAGCACTCAGATCTACTGATGTCTGTACTCAAGGTGCTTGAGTATGTTAGGGTTTTTTTGGTAAAGAGGTACAGAGCCTCTGTGTATGGGTACACTTATTCGAAACAAGGACAAAACCAGACAATAATAAATCCCTAAGAACACATCTCACATGAAGAATGAATAACATACATCTTGTGTCAAGCAGTTATTACTTATTGACCAGGAGGCCTCTCTGCTGTTAGATGTGTTACATAAAGGTGCCAAGAAAAGCACCAAAGGCAATTTGGATAGGGCTGCTCTGGTGGCACGTTTCCTTGTAAGAAATGCAGATCAGCTGAAGGCCAACTTTTTCCAGAGCCTGACAGACCAACAGTGCCTGCATGATGCAGAAGCGCCAGAACATTATTCAGAAACAAGCACCCACACCACAGTCATTTCATTCCCGTTTTGTGAATGAATGTTCTGCTGCATTGCCAAGCAATAATTTGCAATTTGTCTTGGGGTACTTGGTGAATGCCCACACACCACATTTATTTGGGAATATTTCCTCAAATTTGGAGAACTGCCTCAAAGCCACCAACCTACTCTCATGCAGCCAGGGAAACAGCAGTGTCCCCAGGCTGTGACAAGTAAGTTTACAGGGCTCAATACTCCTGGCTAACACCACATCCCCTCCAGCAGAGGAGGGCTTTGCAAAGAAGCCCTTTTCCCTTTTAAGTTTCTGAGAAAAGTACATTCACCTTCAGTCTTCCAGAAGTTTCCTCATGAGCCCTGGGCATGGTAGCGGCACTGTGCCGGTGGTGGAGCAGGGCCCACCCGGCCTATGGGAGCAGCTCGTGCTCAGATATGGAGGCATGAGGAGGACATATGGCTGCCAGGGCAGGACTGTGTGCAGGGACCCTGGCCAGGCCCTCCTCAGCGCCCCTGCACAGCAAATGAAGAGCACCCAAGGCAAGTGCCTGTGTTTTAAGGCTGGTGCAAGGCAAAATGATAGTCGGCTGCAGACAAACAGCTGCAAACTGGTGAACAAGGGGTGGCACTGGTGGTGACATTCTGGAGCAGTCTTCCCAGGGGCATAAAGTAGTCTACTTATTTTGGAAGGAAAGCGTGATCTTTTTATAAAAGGATAAAGCCACAGGAGGCAGCGGCTGTGAGGCGGCAAGGAGTGAGCATGCTGAATCCTGAGGCTTCTTGTGACCGTGAGTTCCTAAAATAAACAACACCTTAATAGAAGTGGCAATGTGTAGTGAGATCTGTATCTGGCATTTTAAAGCCAAGCAGAGGCTCGTCTAAAATTCAAGCAGCGCAACTTTCCCTGTGGGGGCTCTTTTGCATCTTTCTCCCCCAGGAGGATTTTCTCAATTGCCCTGATACTGCTTGTGCTTAATAAATTCTATGCTGAGTATATGCAAAAATAAGGACTGAAATTCACCCTCCTGTGAGATAAACAGCATGTTCGAGAGTGGGCTTCATGGCTCGCTGGTGTGCAGCTCCTGCTTCCCCTTCCTGCTGCCACGCAGCCACTGTGATGTGAGCCGGACCTACAGGAGAGTGTCTGGCTGATTTATCTGCAAGGAATCTTTAGAGTGCAAAAGCAATGACTTTTCTGTTTGTTTGTTTGAACTAAGGCTCAGATCCTACCAAAAAAAGTTTGAATGAAGATGCTGGTGCAGCTGATGCCAGCTGACCCACCAGTAATGACTTCAGCAGATTCCAGATTTCAGACAGATGAGTGGCTCCTGCAACAGCATGACAGCATCTTGGAGTCTGTACTGGGTTCTTGTTAAGTGGTTTACTAAAACAAAACAGAACCCTGAAACTAACAACACTGTGGAGTGAAATAATACATTGAACTTCCAAGTATGAAAAAACCTGACCTCGGTGCCAAAACATGAGGGCAGCAACAAGAGAACTGTGGGGCTGGGGCCTGAAACTTTGACTGTCACAGCAGGAATTCATTCCAAGGCTTTGGCAAAGGATAACTACCTTGTCCTTAGCACCTCCATCTGTAAAGCTGGGGTGACAACAGTGACAAAAGCATTCAGTGAAGTGCTTGAAGATTCAGAGAGAAAGAGCAATATGCCTGATACCCAGAAAAAAAAAACACACACCTCCAACTAAAGCTCAAAAACTTTGTAAAGATAACTTTCCTTTAGATATACACAACACAAACCCTTCATCAGAGCTAACCACTCTTGGTTCCCTCCACAGGCCTGGATACAGGTGGTCACATGCATATCACTCCAAATTGCCCGTTTATTGCAGGTGATGGAAGTGACAAACAGCACACAGCTTCTCAAGAACACCCACAGTCCCTAGGGGTAGTGATCCCAGCTTTACATTCCTCACCCTGCATGTTGGCTCTGCAAAAGTGTGGGGAAAGGAAGACAGATGTGTATCTGCTGCTGGTGCCATTGATGCCGTGGGAAGGAAAAAAACAAATGCTTCACCTCACAAGAGTCATTGTATGTTGATTTTGAGCTGGAAGATGTTTGTATTTTAACTGAAAACCTTTTCATTCAATCTATGAGATAAAGTAAACGCAGATAAAAATGCTATGTTGGCAAAAAATGCTAGACCGAACTTGATTATTAATTGCCTTTTAATGTAAATTAAAAATGATCTGAACAGTGACTGCAGCAATCCCTTTGAGCTTGCTACTCTGCCCATCTTTAAATCTCATAAACAGAGAAGTTCCAGATCCCTGCAATCAAACCTCTCTCCAGACACACACAGACTAAAACAGAAAGAAAAAAAATTAGAATCTTGCCCTTACTTCCGACTTTTCCACTCATACGGGCCAATACTTCTTGAAGCATGAATTGCCCCAAGAGAAAACCAGAAAAGGGCCAGACACTTCTAAGGGAACCTCAAAAGTCTGTTTCGTAGCTGATCCAGGCCTCCGGTGCAGGAGAAAAAGCCCTGCACTGGCCTAGGAGCTTGGCTTTCTCTTTAGACATCCCATGACATGTCTTGCAAATCCCACAACGGATAATTTATTCCTTGCGTGCTCCTTGTAGAATATGGGAAAGATTTCAACTGGTCACAGACTTCAGAAGGAGGACTGTAAGATGACACAAGAAGATAAAACGAGTTTATTTTTCTCAAGGATATGGAGACCTTCACAAGCCATTAAAACACATTCCAAGAGCCGGGCTCTTTTTCTCTGTTGCCTTCTGAAACATCAAAAGAGAAATAAAAAGAGCCCAGCAACTCCTCTCTTCTGGAAAGTCGAAAGCTCCAGACTGGCAGTAATGGGCTCAAAAAGTTTGTATTTGAAAAAAATATGTTAATATAGACAACCTAACTTTATTTCTTTTGGCTCAAGCATGAGTCCTTTTTAGGCAGCACTTGGAAGAGGTGTAATATATGGAGTACACCTCTAGAAACACGCTAGAAGCAGCATATCTAAAAGTAACATCACTCCTGGTGGTAACAATGATGGCATAACTCACAGGTATTATTTTTTTTTCATATCCTGTAAAGGATATAATTCAAGAAGTGCCATCTTAGGACGCGAGGCTGCCCAGGAGCTGATCTGGTATGTGACAAGGCATGGAGTGGGGCTGGACACCATTATGCCCAACTTGGGATATGGTTTTCCTCACGTCAACTTGCACACTCACTGCGTGCTCCATTCACAGTGCATTTCCTGCAGTCTTCGGGATGGCAAACATCCAAGATACACTAAGCAATTTTAACTACAGAATTCAAGACAATTTACTTAAAAGAAATATGACTCAACTTTTTGCTTAGGAGTTTTGCCAAGAAGTCCCCCCTCTTGGTCGGTTAGGAGGCATGAGAATGCAGCACCTGAGTTTTGCACATGCTTTTTCATTCTTGCAAAGTCTGAGATATGATACATCTTTGCTTGCACTTTTGAAAGTTCTTTCAAAGAACAGCAATGTGACCAATAAGACTCCATGGGCATAAGTAATGAAATGCCAAGCCTGAAACGCTGCGTATGGACTATTCAGTTAAATGACAGAAAGCAATAATAGGTTTTAGACAGTATCACGTTGAAAAGTCAGGAAGCAAACCTCTCCTTTCTGCTAGAGACACCTGACATCTGGAACATCAAGTTCCCGTTTTACTCCTAACCTACAGGAAGGACAAAATTGAGAGATGAGAGGAGCACTACCGAGATAACAAAGAGCCTGGAAATAAATTAAAGACTGACTCACATCCAGTGAGCAAACATCTGTGGAGCTGAAAATGTCACTGCCTCCAGCTATCCGGCACTGCTCCTCTGCAGCCCAGGGAGCTTTAGGAAGGAAGCAGGTTCATCCCATTTGATCCCTGCTCGTGGGGACCAAAAAGGTGCCAGTATGCCTGTGCCACCAGTGGCAGCACTGCCAGGCGTTGTCAATGTGATGACCATCAGCCTTTCCAGCAGCTGCAGCTGTTGGCTCGGGGGCTGCAAGCCACCACCTTTCACATCCAGGCTCCTCTATCACACAGACCCCACACAAGGAACAATTACAACACAAGATGGGGGGAGCAACCAACAAGTGAGAGAAAGGAAGATCGGAAAAGGATGTGAAGGAAAAGGAGCAATATGCACACGTGTTCAGCCATCCTCAGCACTGTGACCTTCTGTTGCAACAGAAAAGTGTTTCCCATCGCACCCCATGCTGGCCTTCCACGTCGCATGAAGGGGGGGACAGTCTCAAATTATGTCCCGACAGGCTGGTCAGTTGATTAAAGGCAGGCAAACCAGAAATCATAAAACACTCGCCTGATTCACTCAGTGATTCATTACTTTAGGCAAAACACTTAAAGATGAGCCATAAAGGAAAATGGTTGTAAGTACATTTCTGTTCTGAGCCCTTCCCAGTCAATTTAGGGAAGGCATTTGGCAGAGGAATATAGTCACATTTTTTCCTAATTATATTTCTCTGTGAAATCCTCTTAACAGGCTGGGTTTTGCTGAAGAGGTCCCAGGACACACCACCACAAATGAACGAACTCTTGTGCTGCACGGGGGCTGTGCTGTGAGTGCTGCAGGATGAGCTACAGCAAGCAATGAGAAGGACTCCACAGGGCTAAAAGGCAGCTTTCATATTCCAATTTGAAATACACTGTGTACTACAGAAAGACAGTTTTGTGTAGGTTCATACGTAACTCACTTCTTTTCCCCCCAGTTTTCATGTAACTTCTTTGCTTCAGTTTCCTTTACTGCAGGAGACTGAGAGCGATATTTAGCTGATAACCTTACACAAATATTATGAGTGAACTGGAAAAGGGCTGTAAAGCACTTCCAGCATGAACAGGCTGCTGTTTTTCCCATGAGTAGCTTGCTCGACTTCTTGGGTTGGATTAAGGTTACAGTAATAATTACATGCCAGAAAGGAAACTTCATTCAGGCTTGAAACATTTAAATACCCCCACAACATCTCATTTGCTTTCATCATATGAACTTTTAAAGCAGTAGAAATTGTTCTGCTGGGTGTAAAGCCTGCTTCTATAGAAACGAGCAAACTGAGGAAAAAGCAGCGGGAATGGACAGGGCACAGGAGGGAGAAGTGTACCATTTCTGCTTGGTCACCCCTCTGCCTCCTGTAAAGAAAGATGAAAATCCACATGAGAAAATCCAGATGAATCCAGCACAGAGAGCTGAGGAAGGGAGCCCACCAGAAGAGAGCTGCCATCGTACCCTTCAGACATGAAACCCTGGATTTGGCCGCAAGGACATGGGCCTGCTATGGTCTCCAGCGGGCTGTGTGATGCCCCACAGCCAGGGAACAGGCAAGGGCCAGGCAGCCTCTGCGACAGGCAGGGGATGCTGCTGCAGCATGTCTGGGGCAGCGTGCTCTGCTCTGCTTTCTCAGCCACAGGAGCCTCCTCAAGGCAAAGTCACACAGGAGTCACACAGTGCGGCAGCTGATCCCATTGGAGTCAGTGAATTTCCACCACGCCACAGCAGCAGGCCTTGCTCGCTGGGAGCACACGATGCCCGGATTTTGGACAGGTTGCTACCAGCTGATTTCAGTGCCTTGTGGGAACAGCAGCTACTGACACTATGTATATCCTTCAGCAACAGATGGAACTTCCTTTTGGAGGCTTTTTACACGGAGTTCATGCTTCGACGGGGAATGAAGTTGCATGGAGCAATGCTTTCTCTTTCTTCCCTTTACTTCTAGACTCAGAGTATACACACGTATTTCCTCCAGAATGTATTCAATCAACCCAAATGAGCATTTTCTCGTGTTTGTGCAGCAATGGCTGCCCTCGTTGTGCAGCACTAAACCCAAAAGAGAAGCAGCACCGAACACGGCTGGCAGCAATGGCCCCGCGCACACAGGGACCTGTGGGCACAAAGCCCGCTGCCTTGCGGGGTTTTTATTTCGCCTCTTCCACCATCACATAAACAAAGCACAGCTTTACACGCTGCCCAGCTCCTCTTTCAGGGGGGGTGAATAAACGACAGCTACAGGTTGCAAGGCAAACTCGGGGGAAACAATGGGGCGCACCCCCCTAAGAGCGGGCTGTACCCGCGCACACGTGAGCAGACGTACCCACATGCACTCGGCAATGCCCCACTTTTATCCTCGCCTTTGGCTCGTTAGAAACGCGCAGATCGCCTGTTACACACTCACACATCTAACACACACACACGTACGTACACACACACACACACACACACACACACACACACACACACACACAC
>JAPSGF010000074.1:2758101-2794712 GCA_035772895.1 Perdix hodgsoniae
ACACACACACACACACACACACACACACACACACACACACACACACGCACGCACGCACGCACACACACACACACACACACACACACGCGCGCGCTGCCCGGGCCCACCCCGCATTTTCCAAATGCCGCACGAGTTCCCCACGGCCGCGGCTGTGTGCCAGGGACGGGCCGCTCCGGAGCCCGGCACGGGGGGCTGCGGCACACTGGGCCCGGCAGCGTTCGCAGCGATCACGTTCTGGAGCTCCTATCCCAGAAAATTATCTTTTTTTTTTCTTTTCTTTTTTTTGGGGGGGGCATTGCCAGCGAAAGAGCGCAGCAGCTCCCTGCCGTCGCTTCATTGCCCCCACCCCCCCCCCCCCCCCCCGGCCGGGCCCCCCCCCCCCCCCCCCCCCCCCCCCCCCCCCCCCAACGCTTCCCCAGGCCGCCCCAGCACCACGCCGCCGGGCTCCCCGCCGCCGACCCCGCGCGTTCGCAGGGCTGGAAGCCGGGCACGTTCGGGGACAAAGCGCGGAGGGCCCCGGCCAGGCTCTCCCCGGCCGTGCGTGGAGACAAAGGCAGCGCGGGGCGCCGCGTCCCCGTCCCCGGGATTGCATCAGATGCCGCCTACCTTGCGAGGAGCCGCGGGGAGCCCCCGGCGCTCAGCGCAGCCTCTCCCGACGGCGTCCGGCTTTAGCAGCCCGGCGGAGAATCGTACTGAGAAGGGTACGATTAAAAACAAAACAAAAACAGTCAGGAAGAAGCGAGAGGCCGAGGGAAATTAAATTGGAGAAAGGAGGACGGCGAGAGAGATGCCGCTCCTCCCGCCGCGGGTGTGTGCATGTGGAGGTGGACGGGCGGCGAGAGCGCGCGGGGCGCGCCGCCGCGCTACAGCGGGACCGCGCCGCCAGGTGCCGGGGCCGCGGAGCCCCCCGGGCCGCCCCTCGAAGCGGGGCTGCGCGCTGCCCACCCGGCCCCTCACCCCCTACCCGCCGGGCGCGCACACGCCGTTCCGTGCTGTTCCAGCACCGTCGCAGCCACCACGTTTCTGTTTTTTTTTTATTTTTTTATACGACAAAAATCGTTTTTCTTTATGTTTGCTTTCTTTTTTTTTTTTTAGACTCCGGGGCTCGCCCAAAGGAGAGACTCTTCTGGCAAGGAGGGCAGATTTTGGTGGATCTGTTCCCCGAAATGGCCACAGAAGATCTGGCATCATCATTGTCGAGTTCCTGTTTCGTTATGCAAAATGTATAGAGTGGAAATGCAGCAGTTGGTGCCAGAGGTCAAAGCATTCTCAACGGGGGAAAGCCATGGTTTTCAGACATAAGAGGGGGATTTACTGCACAAATGATTTACTGTAACTTCTTGTTTCCGGAGTTCTCTCTATAAAGTACTGTAGAAGCTTTCCAGCATGGAAAAAAATCCACCAACTTTGAAGAACAAGCCTGAAGCAAGATGGCTTTGTGGCTGACAAGAGAGACCACAGGCCCTGGTTCCACTCTGCAGCCTGCAGGCCTGCACAGGATGTACCAGGGCGAAGGGGAGAAGGATGTCAAGAGCATGCCTTGATAAGCCAGGAGACCTTCCAGAGTCTCCTGATTGTCAGGCCCAAAGGCAGATGTTGCACATGAAAAATTGTGTTTTTCAGATCTTTACATGCACAAGTTTGATTTCCTTTATGATGATTACAGTGCCTTTTTGTTTTCACTATGGAAGCTCTTTGGATGTGAAGCGCGCTGTGCTAGCAGTGAGTTAATTCACTCCACTGCACTCAACGAGGACAGGAGCTGAACACCCTCCTGGTAAAGGGATGTGAGCAGAAGGAGCTGCCCAAGGTCACTGAGCCAAGGGATCCACTAACACTTCCTCATGGGCAGGAACCTCTGCAGTGCTCATGTATGGGGCCCCATCGAAACTTCAACCAAGGATATGGGATCACCTCTAAGTTGAGGGATTGACTCTGGGTCCAGCCCTGTGTGCAAGGCACCAGATCCTGCCAAAATGTAGACCAGAAAGTACATGCCACCCTCACTCACTAAGATGTATTTCTATCTGAAGTCCTCCAATTACTAAACCAGAATGTACATTTTATAGTGCATGGGGTCAGGCAGTACTGGAGTAGGGAGGTGATCGTCCCTCTCTGCTCTGCACTCGTGAGGCTGCACCTCGACTGCTGTGTTCAGTTTTGGGCCCCTCACTACAAGAAAGACACTGAATCCCTGGAGCATGTTCAGAGAAGGGCAGTGATGCTGTGAAGGGTCTGGAGCACAAATCTTATGGAGAGTCCATGCTACTGGGATTGTTCAGTCTGGAGAAGAGGAGGCTCAGGGCAGACCTCATCGCTTTCTTCACTGACCTGAAAGGAGATTGTGGCAAGGTGGAGGTCATCCTCTTATCCCAGGTAACAGCAACAGGATGAGAGGTAACAGCTTAGGGTTTCTCCAGGAGAGGTTTAGGTTGGATATTAGAAAAAAAATATTCTTCAAAAGAGTAGTGAAGGTGCTGGAACAGGCTGCCCAGGGACATGGTGGAATCACCATCTCTAGAGGTGTTCAGGAAACATGTAGCTGTCATATTTAGGGCCATGGTTATTGGGCATGGCAGTGATGGGTTTGGGGCTGGACTAGATGATCTCAGTGTTCTTTTCAAACCTTAATGATTCTCTGATTTTAAAAGAAGAAACATATATGTTTCTCTAAAACAAAACATGTGTCAGATGAGCATTGTTGATTCCCCATGTTTTGTACTTGTGAAGACACATTTTCTACTTTACAGCTGATTTGGTTCTTACCTGATCATGCATATTTTTAGAACTACAGTAATTAATTTTTGCGGAATTCAGAAAAAATCTTTTTAGCCCATCTTAATGCACTTCCAGAAAAGTGGTCGTACTCGGAAATTGAAAATATTTTACGGTGTGTTTTACTTGCATTTTATTTGTGCTATTAATATTTCAAATTAATGTTTCGTGTTTCTCCTCTCTTTCTCACAACATCTTTATGATTTTTTACACTTCAGGCTCTGTTTGCCCTCATATTGTGTGAAACTTTGATGTTTGTGGCCAGCACCTTCTAGTTGTTGCTTTTGCAATTCTTGTAAGATCTTTTCAATAGGTTTTCATGTTATTCACTCCTTACTGACCTTACTCACTCTTCATGGGCCTTTATCTTTTTGTGTATAATCTCCCTTCTGTACCTGGTTTAAGAGGTACGAAAGGTTCAGGAGTTTGCTTTTATATTTCAGGCCCATCATTTTTCTTCCTGTTGTCAGCCTAGAACTGGCAGTTCTCTCCTTGAATGACTTTCAGCGCATCTCTATCTCGTAAAAAATGGATCCTCTTCCCTTTCCTCTGAAGTAGTCCTGAGCCTTTCTCTGTCTGTGGTAACGCCATTTCCATCTTTCCTTTTTTCAGACCTTCAGCCTCCGAATGTTCTTCAGATTATATTTCCGCTGCCTAAAATGCATCAGCAGCCATGCTCATTTCCAGAACGACTCTCTGAAGTACGATGTCCTTTCCAGAGCCCGGATAATTCCCCTCTGAGCTGTCCTCCAGCACTGTAGGCTTACTCACTAACTTAAACTTAATAGAAACTGCAGGTATGCAACGAAGAGCACTGTGTACATAATGAAGGTGAATTTCAGTCAAAATACATGAAGCATTTCCTTGCTTGATTGCGTTATAACACGTGGCTTGCTTCTCCATGCACAGCTTATGAATGCTGTGTGATTTGGGTTGCATTTTAAAGTGAGATTTTGTTTGCTTCTCTGCTTTCCTTTGCTCCTGCACTGCAATGATGCCTGCAAGAACGGGGGGAAGGGGGGGGGGGGTAGGAGGAGTCATGAGAGTGCCTACAGAATTCTTCTTATTTTAGTGCATCCATCATTGGCATGCTTTAACTTACGTATTAGTGCATGTGTGAAAGAGGGGAATAAAAAAGACAGGATCAGAAGCAGGAGAGAAGCTGAAACACAGAAATCCTCTGTGTCGTGGAAGAGCTGCTTCCTGCCAGAAAGTGACCTTGGAAATCTCTGAGGTCCTGACAAGCCTTCAGGGTTGACCAGAGGTGATGAAGAAGCACAGGGTATAGGCGATGGACATTTTTGCACCTCTGTGTTACATCTACATCTTGTTCTGGTTGAAATAAAAAGCACATCGACTCCTTGGGGCTTTTTTTCTTTTATTTCTTTTTTTCTTTTTTAATTAAAAAATGTTTTTAATAAAGACCCTGCGTGCATTTACTGCAGAAAACCCATGTGAAAGACAGTGCTGAAACTATTGGGCTGCTCACAGGAGGGGGCAGTACTGACCCTCTTTTGTGGAGTAGTTAAACTTGATGGGAAGGCTTCCCAGGCTTCCCCCCAAGGCTTCCCACAGACTGTGCTCTAAAAGTGTTGCAGATGTGCTGCAAAGAAGAACAAAGTGCTGATACCTGCTTGGGCTGAGGGTGGTTTGAGGGCTTACTCACCACGGGTGTGCTTGGAGTTGGTGACTGAACCCTTCCAGGGTTATTGCACTGCCGCATGAAATTTTCTGCTTGGAAATAAAAATTTCAGCAAATACCTTTGGTGTCTCCAGTCTGGGATACCAGGATTGTCTATCAGACAAAAAGAAAGATTTCTTGGATGTCTACCACCATGTTAAAAGACTGCTGTTGAAAGTTGCAGTGTTGATTCCCTGACATTTCTTGACAACGATATTTGGTCTAAAATCTGATTAAAGTAGACCAGCACTGAATAATGGTGAGATGTGTACATGACTGGTCTTGCATGACACTTGGTAAAGAACTGCCCACACTTGCCATGGAATTCATGAACACTGATAGCATCAGCTGTGCTGAAACTTGTTCATCCTCCTCCAACTCTACATGTTGAGACATTTGATTTTCTGAGGGCTGCAAAATGTTGCGTTCATTTCTGCAACCTCACGATCACGAGACGGTACCATCTGTGGGTTTCCTGGACAAAGACTGATTTATAACTGCCTTGACTAACCTGGCCTAGTAGGAGGAGTTCTCTTCTGTCCTTCCTCTTCAGATGCAGGAATTCATGCAATGAACCAGATAGTGGTGCTTTTTCTCATTGCCTTCTGATCGTCTGCTCTATCATTTCTCTGGTCTGAACAGAAGCTTCAGACTTCTTGCATGGGCCCAAGGAAATATCGCTGACTAAAACAAAGAGATTTATAAGTACACTAGATGCCTATGGTGATAATGAAAACTTCATTAAAACACACTTTATAGCTACATATAATGAAATGCTCTTTTGTTTATGTTCTTTTAAGGCGTTGCTTCTTACTGTGAATTTATAGTTCTATGGACCACTTTATGTGGTCTGGCTAGGCTGTAAAACTTTGATCTCTCTGAGATGAATAAATTCAGCCTGCAACCATGACACAATGCTGAGCCACAACACAAAGAGGAGATTCTCTCTTTTCCCCAGAAAAGGATAATTTTTTGTTGTTCCATTTGTACAGAAATATGTTAAAGACTTGCTCAACATGCGGAGGGGTATTATCTGGTATGCTGAAGTCTCAGAAGTGGCCCTGACACCTTGCAGCTCCCAGTCGCAGCATATGGAAGATGGGATGTCAATAGAATCATGAAATCATGGGTAACAGTTGTGAATTAAATCATACTGAAGATAATTTCTTTAATCACTGCCTGACCTGTTAGTGCACAGCCCAGTAATTGAATTCCTCGCTGTTAAAAAAGATTTATAGAAAGATACTTACATAAAAGAATGTAAGAGTTTAGTTCAGAATTCGGGTGCCAAATATCTAAATTAGAAGCATTCAAGGTTATTGAGCATCTGTTAATGTTTCTTAAGTCTATGGGATTTGATGGAACTCAGTGTCCCTAAAAATCAAAATGCTCACTTATCCGACTATACACAAAATTAGATGCTAGCCTGCAAGTATCCAGGTTGCACACACTGACCTTATTATAATCCTACAGTAGTGTATCCTGGATTGTGAAAAATCACAATGTTGAAAAAAAGGTGGGGAATTTTTATTTTTGGCCATTCCTACCTAATAAGATGTGCATCGTTTCAGGATGGTAGTGAAAGGAGGAACTTATTTTTAGATCTCCATGTTAACAAGCTGACCAACACAGGCTGGCTTTAGGCACAAGAATCTTGTACTCATGTTTAAAAGTAGTTGAAGTCCTTTAAAGAACATCTCAATTGCTAATATTTTTAAAAGTATAAAACAAAGAAAGCTATTGACGGGCCTTAAGGCATGTCAGGAAACATGGCTGGAAAGCAGCAGAAGCACGGATCCTGTGTAAAAGCTGAGGCTGCTAGCACATCTCTAGAGCTGGGCAGGTGTCTCACACGGTATCTAGTACTTATCTCATTGCTCATACGATGTCTATATTTTCTTTTTCAACCTTTCAACATGTAAAAAAAATAAAAAAAAAATCTTTTTTACTTCAGTAAGCCTAAATGAAAGCAGTGAAAGCAAAATTTAATCTATAATTTATGAGGCTCTGCATAGCATGTATACCAGGAGAGTCCTTCCCTAGAGATGGTGAAGGTGCTTGAGGCCAAAGTGGTGCAAATGCACTCAGTGATTATCAAATACGTGTGCATTTAATAATGTGCTCATGGAGGAGTCAAGTTCTGTGGAAAGCGCATTAAACAAAAACGAAGTTAAGTGGAACTTCTTGTTATAAATATACCAAGACTTCCTGATATGCTTTAGCCAAGGAAGTAGGCAGCATCCCCTGCCCCTCCTCTGCTGCATGCTGCCGCTCACCCCCAACTGCCCCCCGATGTGGTGCTGAGCTCAGGCTGCAATAAGGGAAAACATCGCACAAAATGTTGAAGCATGCAGTTCTCTGCCAGGAGTCACTGCTAAAAACATTCAGAGGTACCTGTGGGTAAGTTACTTCTCTCTGTTTTTAGGCTCCCAGCGGCAGCTGTCATCACAGCAACGAAGTGATTAGATCTGCTCTGTTGCCTAATCACAAGACGAGAAGTGGCATGCATTCCTGCAATCTACTTAAGTACTCCCTATCCGGATCCTCTGATTTCAAGCATAGTCTTTGGGAAATTATCTTTAGAGTAAATCTTTTTTTTTTTTTTTTTTTTAAAGTGCACTTGATTAAAGTGAGGCATCTGTCATATCGCAGAATTATTGATTATGATAAGCACTTTGAACTTACCCAGTGTTTCTCATCTCAGAATCTCCTAGCATTTTGTTGCAAGTGGAAAAGATTATTAGTCCCACTGTAGATGGAAAACTTGGAGGAAAACTGAGACTCTACATGATTCATTGAGGATACTCTATTGCATGGTGGAGTAAGACCAGCGAGCTCATGGCTTTACTGTCCTTGAGGGCATCTACAAGTGAAAGGCCTTTTGTTGCATTTGTTTAGGATGGAAACCAGAAATCTTCCATGCAGATTTTGTGTTCAACACAGTTTTCAGTGTGGTCCAGCACCTGTAAGTTTTCTGTTTGAGAACTACTGCCTTCTGTATAGGAACCAGGAAAGGAACAGAGTATTGCAAGGGGGAAGACATTTAAAAAGACTCTATAAATCTTACTCATCACTCATCACTCATCACTCATACTGATGATCTTATACAACCATCAGCGTGTGCTTCTGTTGAGGTCTACCTTCATGTCAACTTTTGGGGATGGAAAGCTAAATCTTCTCCCTACCGGTGCCTGTCTTAATGCTTTTCAGCAACTGTGTATTTACCTACTTAAAGATGTGTTGCAGAGCTGTGGGCTTGTATCCCTCTTCTGTACCTGGTCTGGTCTGGGACGTGTGGTGTGACCAGAACTGGACATCCAGTTGACTAACCCCTGCCTTGTCCTAACACCTCTTCTGTTAAGTGAGGTTTGGCTGGAGGTACTGCTCATGTGGGCACATTCTGTATACATTCTCACAGCAGACAAGATAGTGGTTATCAGTGGAGCATACACAGCTCCACACATCAGTAGAGGCTCTTCACACCAGAAAAGGGATTCAGTGGTTCTTACTGCTTTATCTCATGTACACATCCCTCCTACTTTTCCATCTGTTTCACATTCCTTAGTCGGGAGCTAAGAAAGTAAGTAGCGTTTTAACAAAGTTGGGTCAGAAGAAAAGTGTGGTAAATTTTATAAGATCTGTGTAGACAGTTAAAAATTGGTTCAGAAGAAATTATTTGAAATTATTCCCACACTTGGGGAATCTGGAAGGGATCACGTATTTTCCCCTGTTCCATAAAATGTTTGGTCAAGTACAGGGAAGCCACAAACGGAGCAGTTCCAATGGTCAAAATCCAGTGGTCAAAAGCAAAGGGCAGTGACTGCAACTGCACTGTCCCCTCCTCCTCTGGACCAGTGGACTCTCCTGATGGTTTGCCAGAGATCAGCCACAGTCCTCCCTGCTCTTCTCTGGATCAAGGGATCTTCCTGTGCTGAAACCCAAACCAGGACTTTAAATAAAAGGAAGATCAGGCTTTGGGGCATGCCTACTACCTATAATAAAAAAAAAAACCAAACAAACACAGCACCATGCGCTACGGAGAAACAAGGAACTAAAAGCATGACATACCAGAACTTGTTTCACTTATGCAATTTTGTTTGAAAACGTTCTGGGTTGAGCCAAGGGGTGAGTGATAGTGAATTGATGGGAACCTCACCCTGCTCTTGGTAAATATTCAGCAAGAAGAGAGGTGGAGTCCATAAACAATCAAAAAAGCTCTCGAAGATTACAGCATTATGCAATTACTACAGTCTGAGCATTTTTTAAGCAGTGCAAACATTTGCCTTCCATTTCATGGCTGGCTGTTGCTGACCACGTACGCGGTCTCTAGGGGCACAAGTGCACCCCCACTCTGTGTTTGCTTTTTGGTTTTCACGCAAGAGGAGGCTCAGCGCCCGCGTGTAGCATTACATGCACAAAGCTATTTGCTTTTCTCTGACGTTCAGGTAGTTTTAAATGGTAACTGATGCTTTACATTTAATTTCTCAGGTAAGTTAAACAAACACGTGCTACTGACAACAAACACCGTGCTCATGGCTCATTAAGTCGTGTTTCCGAAGCAGGTAATCCTCTGTCTGAACACACAGCCGCCGTGGGGTTTATGAACTGTGCAATGTGAAGAGGACAGGAGCACAACCAAAAGCCTTGGTCTTCAGGACTTTTGCATGCAACAATACTTTGTCAATTTAATCTCTGGTTCAAAAAATGTCTGTATTAAAATTCATGGATTTTTCTCCCATACTTTTTTCCTTCTCTTTTCCCCTTCCCCCTTTATTAAGGGCCAGGGTCTGTCACAGTAAGGGTGAAGTGACATCGTTCTTGTGGTAAAAGTTTTTGTTTTCTCCAATGCCGGTGATACAAAGGTATTTAATACTTTGCACATCACAAATGTTGATACACTAACACTTGAATTATTTATATCCTTGTCATGCTGCCGCAGTAAAACTTGTCCTTTAGTTCGTAGTTCTGTGGCTTATTTTGTGTTAGCATAGTGTGCTACATGGCAATAACACAGGCTGGTGCATGCTGACAGTGTGCAAGCCAAGGTGTGCAGGCTGACTTAGAGTCATGGAATCATAGACAAATTGGAGTTGGAAAGGACTCATAAAGGTCATCTAGTCCAACAACCCTGCAATGAGCAGGGACACCTACCAGGTCAGGTTGCTCAGAGCCTTGTCCAGCTTGACCTTGAATGACTTCAGGGATGGGGCATCTACCACCTCTCTCGACAACCTGTTCCAGTGCTTCACTACCCTTATCATACAAAAAATATAAAAAATATGTTTCTTATTTCCAATCTAAATCTTCCTTCTGTAAGTGTTGCTTCCAAGATAAAGATCGCTTCCATGTTTAAGGAATATCACTGAAACAAGACAAAGTTTTGAGCTCCCAATACCAACTTCAAGTACAATGTAGAAGCAAAATTCCAAGCTCAGCAGAAGTGAGAGCAGCTGCTTGCAGCTGAACAAGACATAGGTGAGTGAGTCCTCACAAGAGAAGAGGTGGCAGTGGGGCTGGGAAGTGCTGGGAGGTCTTCTGAATCACCAGCTGCACGATGGGAGGGTGGAGGGAGCAGACATTGTATTGTAATGTGCAATGAAGCTCAGGTTCATAGCAAACTTAATTTGTTGCTTCAATTCCAGACCTGCAAAAAGGCTTCTGCTCCTACAAATTTTCTTCTATTATTATTATTATTTTTTAATTTCTTTTTGTGTTATACTATTTAATCTAGAGAAGGACATCATCTCTACCTGCAATTTTTGCCTCATATATATATATTTTTTTTCTTCTCCCTTTTTTAACACACTTCAAGTATACTTTGAAAGCAACTTACTTTGATCTGTGATAACATAATCTATTTTTTTATTCCACAGTGTGGGAAGGAGACAGTATACTCTTGCAGCAAAATACTTTGAGGAAAGGAACAGAGCTACATGATGATTCTTGCAGGGCAGTCCAGACTTGGGAACAGACTTTTCTGAGAACATACATCCCACTGCTGCTCTGCAGTTTTTCCAGAGTCCTTTTGAAGATGTGTGGAACAATGTCAGTGTTAGTTCTTTGACACAGACATTGAAAACTCTTTAGCTGAGCTCTGTTTTCCACATCAGTTTAGGTATATTTTCCATTTGGGATATGTGATGTCTCTTTCGCCTTTTGCTGTTCCAGGAGATAGGTGCATGCCTTTGCAGACAAGCACAAGTGCTTCACTTTTGTAAAAATGTGTTGACAGATAATACACTTATTGATCTATAGCGGTGCTGTCCTCAAATGTGCTTTTCTTTCACAGCTATTTTCAGAATCCACAGTTAAAAAATGAGCAGCTGAAGTTTTGATAATCCCAAGCTAAATCTAAATCATGCTCATAAGTCTAAATATAAAATGAAAAGCAAAATGTGATGAGTAGAGCTTGTGTATGTCAGCTTCATATGCAAAATCAAACAGGAAATGGAAAACAAGAAAATCATCCTCAAGAAGATTCTAATAATTCTGAAATTTGGGTTTCTCTCTCTCTCTCTCTTTTTTTTTTTCATTTGATCCTCTTAAAGGATTAATAGAGTGCATCAGGATGGTGCCTCCTAAACAGGCAACTTAACAGACTGAAAACAATGTTAAAAGGTCTTATATCACAGTGGAATGACAACACTGAAACAAGAGGGAGAACAAAAAAGACAGATTTAACAGTGGTTACTTTTTCTGTAATTACAGTACTTGATAACACCAGACAAGAATTGTCCTGACTTTTGCCAAGGTCTGAGATTGACCTGTAATTACCAGATGGAAGGAAACACAGAAATGCACAGAACACGCTGGGTCATAAGATCTCCTTTCAGGAATGACTCCTGCCCCAGTGCAGAGCTTGGAAAGTACACATGATGATCACATGATATAGTGGTGGTGGATGCATCTCCAGGCAGTGCTAATTCTGTAGATGAGTACTCAAGTACGGAAATAAATTATCTTAACCTCAAGTTCTGGCACCTCAGAACAGGGCACTACTTCCTGCTCTGTCCTCACCAGCACCATCATCATGCTTGATGTACAAATATTTATGTTCCTGTAAGAAGGCAACCCTTGGACTGCAATAACTGCATTCAGTCCTGAAGATCATTTTAATTAGCCCAGGCCTTATCAACGTTGATCCGAAGAGGAGCGTGTGCCTTCGCCATCTTCTGGAGGGAAGTTGCAGCTCTGCTTCTTTATTGCCTCAATTAATCCTCGTTAGCTGTTCATTCTGCTTTAAAACGTGTTAGCTGGGGTAGGTGTACGTCAGCTGGTAGCAACGTGGCATGAGCACTACCCTTAAGACCAAAATGTCTTCAGAGGTGAAGATTTATCTCCTTTAGATAAGTCAACAACACAACAACAGCATAACAGCTCAAACAAATGACGAAAAATCTAAACAGCATTCCATTTCTGTGTTGCTGTATTCTTAAAAACAATTCACACATGCCATCAAAATATTCCTTCTCCCCTATCATTTTTTTTTCCTACAGACAAAAGTGATTCTTCCTCGAAACACAGCCACAGCTCGCATATATACATTTTTTTCTCCTGAAAACAAAGACACTTCCGGAGTGAGTCAGGGCGAATTCCTCCCTTCAGATGAGAACACCTCATCAATCTCTCAGTCCAAAGAAAGTACTTCCCCTCTTTTCCTTCCTGGAAAATTGTATCAGACCTACCATTTTCTGTTGATTCATTTTTAGGAAGTTATTAGCTCATGGCCAGAATCTTGTTTGTGACTTTGCATTCTTTATATGGCCTTGGTGTTTCAGGGTATTTTAACTGACTATGTGCAGTCTTGGCATGCTTTGGCGCTGAGTGGGTCCCTCAAGGCTGGGGTCCAGGCTGGACATTTCCCTGCAGAATGAGTCACTTCAATGCTTGAGTTTGCTGTATCAAAAGTCATCACTGCAAAACTTTCCAGAACAACAGAGAATTTTCTGGATGTGTGCACAGCTGTGAGGCTTCCTTCGGAAGAAGGAAGAACCACGTGCAGGTGGTGATCTGGATATCCGTGCTGCTCATACAAGCTGATTTCACCAAGCGTGTAAGTGCTGGCAATGGCTCAGGCAGCAGGAAAGGGCTCTGGCTTATACTCATTTATTTTATTGCTTATGTTAACGTGCTGGTGGGATAGAAGACCATCCTGTGGGCACTAAGTAACCACAGTTAAGTAATGACTCAGGATTCCCTTGGAGGCTGTTAGCACGTACAGTCTTCTCCCCTTTTTCACATGATTTCAAAATAATTAGTTTTAAATGATTGGAAATACCTATTAAGGAAGCTGCTCTTTAGGCTGGGCTGGCTGAGGTTCAGTGCTTCCCAATTCTGTCCTATGCATCTTGTATAGGATCACTTCCACAAAATCCTTCCTCTCTTCAAGAGAAAACAGACACTGTAATATTTATCATTACTTTTTTTATCACTGAATCATTAAAATTCTCCCATCCTCCCTTTCCCTCCCCTCCCTGAATCCTATACAATTTAATAAAATCCCCTCATAAAACTGTCTTAGAATGTTTGCTAGGCTGAGTGAAAAGGCATATCATTTCTCTTTGAAATGAATCTTGTTTGCAGCCTCCACGATCTTTGTACATGAAACTTTACAGAGCAAGTGAAAAATAAAATCATTTCTTTGTGGAAAAATTTCTAAAGCGTCTGCAAAACTTTGCAAGTGTGTGAAAAGTGAATTGTTTTGGATGTCTGTGGTGGAGAAGTGAAAGCTACAATGTATTAGTCTGACAAAGAGAAAAAGAAATGAAACCAGGAAAGACCTTGCAGAATAATGCCTGTAGTTTTATCTCTGTGCTATTACAGTATGTAATAACTGACTGTCCAAAGAGAGGGACAGCAGCCATGTTGTCACTGCTGGTGGCACAGGAAAGAACAGCCTGAGACACACCAACAACTCTGCACAGTTGGAGAACAGCAGACCTGAGAGGAAAAGAAACAACACATCCATGAAAGCACTTTAGATTCCATGTGTTTGATTTTTCACTGTATTTACAAAGTTAAGAAAGCAATCAAAATAGTTAGAAATATTGTTATGCCTTTTGCTAAACTGGACAGTTTTCAGAAGGATTTTGTACTATTTGGAAGTTTCTGGATGTCAGAGATGGGATGTGGTTCGTTCCCACACTTGGCCATACACAAGTGAGAAGGAAAATACTTCAGAGGTTTCATTCTGGTCAATATGCTGCTGGAAAATGTGGAACAGAGGAAGAGTGATTCTGCTTGCCAAACTCGAGGGGGTGGGGGGGAGAGGATGAATGGAGATCCTAGCAGTTAGCCACACTCAGACAGAATAACCGTCATAAGGCTTCTCCACTGGGACTCACAGATAAGCGGTATGTTGATCCAAGATATGGATTGTTTAAACGGGCTGAGAAATTTAACCACAAGATGGAAACTGGCTCTGTTAAGTGCAGGAATAGTGAAATGCTGTGTTTGGCCTCCCATAATGGCTGGAGATCTGTAGCAGCAAAGGATAACATTTGTTTTACATTTAAAGGACAGACTGGGTTTTGAAGCACGGCTCACAGCCCTCTGTCACCCAGCTGGTGGCACGGACTGTGCCAGGAGGGCTCACGGCAGGGTTTGGTCTGCCTCCTGGGAAAGAAAAAGCTGCTGCATTTCTGTTCTGTCCTGAGTCCGGGGTGGCAATTGGCTGTTTTAAGGTCTGATGGAGCCAGGCATATGTGGTATGCCATATCCAAGGTGAAAGCTCTCAGAAGGGCCAGAGTGAGCAGAGCGAGCTCAGACTGCAAAATGTGCCGTGTCGGGAAACCCGGACCTTTCTGGGACAGAGTTTAAGTTTGGGAATCAGTACTTGCTCATCCAGTTTGCTCTAAGAGGGACCTATGGGCCTTGCTTTCTCATCTGATGTCTCACTGTCTTTCCACGTGCCTCCAAGTAGACAGGAGAAGGCCTCATGCCCTGTCTCCCCTGAGCATATACACTGGCCTGTGACCACCATCATTCTTCTCACTTGCATTCTCTCCCAAGAACATTTTCCCTGCTTGTCACCGCTCTGTCCCATGCCCAGCTCCTCAGAGAGGACTGGAGCGGGGCCTCCAGGTGATGTTTTGAGACCAGGCCTCGTGTCTACTGCAGGGACTGCTGGAGCTGCAGCACGTAGATGCACTGCCAGCACAGTGTACTGAATGAGGCGATCCTATGAAACACGCAGGAGTAGTAACACTGCTCCCCAAATGGTGTTTATCTTAACATGAAGCAGAATCCTGTCTGACTGCAATCACCCCAGCCCTCTGATGCCTGAGCATTTGGGGATACCCACAGCACCTCCTTTGTCTCTGCTCCACTGTTCTGCTGCAGTCTGAGCTGTTTGCAGAGGGCATGTAAGAAACATTAGGACCACAGGAAGGTTGCTACCTACACTGTGCTTCCATCCCATGACCCATAGTGAATTTTTAATGTTTTCGTTAGTGTCCATCCAACACACAATACCTATTAGTTTATGTTTTGCAAGTGAAAAATCTTACTTTTTTAATATATGTAAGTAATAAATAATAAAATAGAAATCCCACTTATTTAAATAACATATTCAAGCATAATTACTGATGGCACCTTGTACAGCGATCAGCTCACATTTCTCTTCCTGGACTATATTTCCGTTCTTTTAAACTTTACCTAACTTCAGCTATTTGCCCTGTCAGTTCCAGTACGAGAATGGACATTTCAAGACATGACTGCTGTTTGCAAGTGGCTAGCTTGATGCTTAGGGTTCTTGTTTCAAGAATGATGATCACTGAATACCCTTATCTTACATCTCTTAGGGTTATGCATTCAGGACATTGAACTGTGGGCTCAGGTGCCTGGCTGCTTCACAGTGTTGTCCCCATAAGTGTGGCCTAATTAACACCTTTTCACAGGCCTGAAACACTGAGTAAACAAATAACTTACGTTTTTACAAAGCTGATTTTAAAACAAGAACTGGAAAGAAGTGAGGATGTTCATCACTCATCAGAATGGGCTTTGGTCATTGAGAAACACACAAATACCGTGCATGCACATCAGACATGATAAAAAAATAACAGGTAGCTACTTGATGGGGATTCCAGCAAAAAACTACGTGACCATGTAGCTAAAGCAACCTTAATTGAGAAGTTTCCTAATTTCAGGGTGCTTAACTATACATCTTCAGAAGTCCCATCATATAGTGTTTTGTTGTACACACAGCACACCACATTACACCTTTGGCATCCTTCTTTCAAGCCTTATTCTAGTCAGGAAATAGGGAGATCCACACAAATTGATAAAAACTTCTAGGCAACAAAGAACTGATGTATCACACTTCTATTTTGGCCATTGGATATAATTCAATATAAACAGAAGGCCCAGTTTTGGAAAATTTTAGAGAATCATAATAACTATCCAGCAGATTTAGCTGCAGGAAAATAGCAGCCACTCGTTTATTACACTTAAATGACTCTCAATAGAATGTCTGTGGCTATTATTGCCCATAATGCAAAAACTAACCTGGAGGCTTCTGGCTGAATTGAATCCCCTTTTCTTTGATGTTCAGACTTGTTCTGGATACTTGAGGAGTTTCACAAGTTGTAGATATCAGTGTATGCAATTCCAACCCCTCCCCACCCTGCTTGTAGAAAGTGCTCATAGATCTGTAAATCATGCATGAAATTTAAGATGCAATGTCTGCTTTATAGAAAATCCTTCAAATGTCTCCCCCCCAAACCATGACAACATTGCTTAGCATTATCTGTTTATTTAAGTTCAGTTAAAACAAACATACAATGTTTCATTGAAACTGTGTTGCACTCTGCCAACAGCTGTAGCTCCTCTGCTGGCCTCTAACAATACAGTGGCTACTTACATATGTACAGGGATGTACTGTAGGATGCCTGAATCTGATGGCCTAACGCATCTGTTAGAGCCTAAGAGTTGTTACATTGCCGCATTCAGGAAATCATAAACATCCATGGTAAATTTCAGAAGCAAAACATACGCAAACCTGAACTATGCTTTTTATGGACCCAAGTGACATTTGTGTTTATTGCAACATATACATTTGTAATAAATACAATCTTAGCGTTTTCTTACACCCTTTGGTGTAACACATTACTTCCGTTTTGGTAAGCATTACATTTTGTTGTAAAAGGACCTTTCCTTTGACAGTTGTTATACAGATGTACAACATGAACAACTCATTGAAATGATGTAATTTTCAGTAATGAGAGAGAAATATATACATAAATCCCAAACCCCAAACCTACACTATATACATTATACTTACAGTATATACACACATACAATTTTATGTACATATAATATCATAAATATTGAAAAATAGGTTTAGGCTTAATGGATTAATGTTTTATAAATAACATATTACACTTATGACTGAAATATCATGGAAGACAGTAACGTCTAACTGAGGTGACAGAACAGTGGTTTAATACTGAAGCTGCTCTTTCAGGTCATTTGTTATGTAGGCAACTTTAGACAGACAGGTTTCCAAAAACAAACATAACTAAAAAAAACAACAAAACAACCAACCAAAAACATACATTTGAAACCAACCCAGCCAAGTGGAACTCAACTGTTGCAGGTGGAGAGCCAGCCATCAAGTAATACAACGCTTAACACAAAATCCAGAAATTGCTACATTACAAGAATTAGATGACATATATGATAACAGCATTATGAGGTGCCACCACAAAAATCTTTCTCCTCTCCTGCAGAGAGGGACTGTGTAGTAACCTCTAATTTTTTTCTCTCCTATCGTTCTGAGAGAAAGAAGATTATTATTTTTTAAAAAAGCTGGCAAGGGAAGTGCTTCATCCCCTATGTGCTACAAATTGCTCAGAAGGTAGACATTTTAATCCTCTTCAGTTGTTCTGTGTTTGCAGAGGAAGAAAAAAAGCTGCCAAAGTAGAGGCATGCACTCAGCACTGCTGTATATCAGGTATCATGGGACAGTTACCATGGATGTAAAGTACCTGAGGCAGAGAAGTACCTAAGGAGTCAGTGCTGACTTCAGGATCATTCATCGCAGTTGAGTACCACCAAACGAATGATACAAACACCACAAAAGAAATCTAACTTCTCATTACAGTTTACATTACAGACGTAGCAACCAGCACTTATAGCCATGCAGAAGTATCAGTACAAAATACCTGCAATTTTTTTTCATGGATTTTAAATGGCTGGGCAGAGCTGGATGTTATTTGCCAAACAATGACTGTAATTTAGATTTGTTCCTGACCAATTCTACAAGAGCAAAAAAAAGTCTCAGGCACTGTTTAATCAATGGATTACAGGGCCCTACTTGTTCCCTCTGAGAAATCTTGAGTGGAACATTGTAAATCAGACTTTTAAAACATTATGTTAGATGAAGACAACTGACCACATTGCCATGATTATTTCATTAATAATCTCTATCTAGGCTTTTGTACCTAATATTGTGTTTGAGAACCTCTTGTAAGCCAAGTACGCTGTTACATAAGTGTTATTTCTCTTCACCCTGGGATAAGAATGAAAGAGTAAACATGCACTAGAAACAAAACAGCTATCACAACCATACAGCATCTGTTTCATCAGCTAGCTAGGGTTCATAAAAAACTTACCTATTTCTGAAGCAAACAAGTATGAGATGACTATTCAGTCTATGAGGTTATCTTTAACTACTACGATACACTATAAATTGGAAGAGGAATCCCAGTTGTGTGTGTGAAGAGAATTTGTACCAAGCATGAAACGCTGGCGCAGTTACGTTGTGGATTTGACTCAGAAACAGAATAGTCAAGTAATTAAAAATCCAATAATGGACGAGTACTTTGAGAAATACTGTACAGCTTTTGAATATAATACAACTAGTAAACTACATTAGGACCTTTTTCTTTCCCTATTGAGTGTTTTGAGACAGGACAGAAAAAAAAACAACAACAAACATTTCTACAACTGACAGTGGACCTTATTAATAAACAGAACTCCATGAAGGAGCCTTATATTAATGGCATAATGATATGCTCCATTGCCATTAAGTTTTTATCTACAACAGAAAAAAAAAAAAAAGCAAACCAAAAAAAGCAAAAAACCCCAAACCCTGTTTTACCCAATTGCACTATTGAGTACTTCAAGAATGGAAATGTCAATACCATCTCTCTGAATTCCACATTAACTACACTTCTCAAGTGTACTCATTCTAAGGGGTTGATACTTTTTAAAGCTTGACAATTCAGTTTTTGTTTTTTTTTTTGAAACAAAGGTAAACTGTAGTTAAAATTTCAGTATAGTAAAAATTTTTATGGGAAGCATTTGCAATTTGAAGATTTTACTTGAATTGGTTCATCTTCTGTTTTGGTCACCAGAAGTATTTTTAACATAATATTTCTTCTAGTTATGCCTCTAAAGAGAGGCAAACTAGATTTAATTTAGGACACTGATTACTTATTTTTATGCACATGTTTCTTTTTAGAAAAAAAGTTTCTTAAAGTCAAAATAGTGCTTTTGAGGTCCATAAGAATTTTTGGTACAAAAAATAATAGTGTTTTTCTCTCTCTCTCTCATTGGTTATTTAAACACTTTGCTGTAAATTATGAGTCATTTCTCACATCAAATGGTTCCATTAGGCACATTCAAGTAAAATAACAAAATATCCAAGTAACAATGATGAAAGCCAAACATGGCTTGATAAAAGTCTACACAGAGTTCTATCCATTCTCTGGAATGGAATAAAGTTGTCACTTCCTTCAGCCAGACACTCACGTGGTTTGATGTTAATATCCATTTCCATCATGCAGAATAGTTCCTTAAAGCCAGAGTTCAGGTATTCTACAATCAGAAGAACCATCAACAAAGAATCTGCATTTTAAAGGAAGGAAGCTGAATAGCTCATTTTCATTCTCAGTAGGTATCTGAGTGAACACTGGCATTTGAAGTGGAGTATTACACCAGGACAGTTAATGCCCATCAGAAGCATCAGTATGGATCCAGTCTAGAATAATCAGTGTCATACACCCAGTCATCACAAGTATACCACTTAGAAAGAATAATGCAGCCTGAAAAGAGAGAATATAAAGAAGCATATCAGTTTCTGCTACTGGATCTATGAAGTCATGCATATATATGGCACAAATGCCATTGCTCATGAAGGAAGGAGCAACTAGTAAAAAAAAGACAAAATATCACAGAAGGCAATAAGAAGTTGGACATTTTTCTTGTAACTGAAATCCTTCTTGAAATAAAATAATTTTCTTTTTCCCCCCCAGTACAGCAGACCTGTCCTCAACTGCAGGAAATTAATGTAGCTCTGCAGGCAGCAGGCTGTGCCACTCTGCACTGGACTGGCTCTGCATCTGTGAAGTCTAAAATCAGGGAGAGCACATAGATCAGTCCAAATGACTGAAACGACAGGAGGAGGTAAGCTCTTGAAAGAAAATATAAGGGAGAACTGCAAGGCTTTTTGTACAGGGCTTGTCAGTAATCTTTTGAATACAGAACAATCTAAATGCAGTACTGTTGTTGGAGATGGGGAGAAGGAAAAGCCACTAAAGTGAACTGAGTCTTGTGATGGCAGTGTCCTCAGTTCTGAGTACTTACATAAGTTCCACATGTTAATTACAATAACATTAGATGACACTTCATTGATTACCCTCACTAGGATTTCAAAATCCTTGATTTATGAAGAAGGAAACTAATTTTTTTACTCTACATTAGTAAGCAAGTGTAATCTTTGTATGTTTGTCTATACATACCCCAATCTTTTGCACTGACTTCATTGGTTCCTTCTTGACTAGTTTGATATAGAAGGCAGAAGGAAGAATGAAGATCAGCATGGCTGCTGCAGATGCACCTGTTAACAAAGCACAGACAAAAATTTTGTGAAAAGGTAAGCATAATTCAATTAGACCATGACTGCATTTTCCAAGATTTAACAGACTACCTGAAGTGATGCGAAAATGCTTACCGATGAATCCAAAGATGTCTCGTATAGTAGGGACAAAGATAACGAGCACGTTGGTAAATGCCAGAAGAACAACTGTAATAGAACAGTGACGCCACCAACTGAACTCTTTCCCTGCCCACAGAAGTTGGGTAACGGAACTGCGGATCTTTCAAAAAGAAGAAAAAAACCATGCTGATTTCTGTAAGCTGATAATCTAACAGTTTGAGTTCTTTCAGAATCAGGAAAGCAATATAATTGGATGCCTTCATGTTAACTGCTTTGTAAATGCTGCCCATTTACTTTTATTAATGGCAGAAATATTTCATCAAACTTATTTTAATAAACTCGTTTTTTTTTTTCAGTTAAGAGAAAAACTCTATACATCAAAAAATGGAAGTTGCCACATGAGCAAATGACTACAGCAGGAGACGAGATAAAAAATAATTGTACTAAGATTTAAAAAAAAATTACTTACTGGGAAAATAACCACAGGTACAGTAAGAGTTACAGCCATAAGTACAGCAAGGCGCACAATTAGAAGAAGAATGTCAGCACCCAGAAAAGCAGAGTAGGTATGAAGTAGTTCTGACTCAACTCTTCCTATAAAGAAAAGAGTATTTTAGTTAGATGCCGTTGGCATGCTTCCCAAGATAACTCTTTGCTCAAAATGCCGTTACAGTCTGAGCAGTACACACCAAAAGCCACACAGTTCCTGAAAGCACATCTCTATTTTACTCGTGGATAACTTGGAGGCAATGAATCTGTTTTCATCCAGTACCTTAGGCCTCTTTTCACTACTGATCTATTTTTAGATAAGCACTTTTAAGAATATATAAAGAAAAGAACAACAGAAAACTTTAGTTTCTAAACACACACTGCATGCATTTGTTTGTTCTAACTTAAAAGTACTACTGTGGTTTCGCAAACTATAATTCATTTAAAAGAAGGCAGGGATAGTAATACTCACCGTAAAATGTTAAGTAACCAAAGAGAGCAGCCAATAAATACATCAGGAACATGGCAAAAAAAGATACATAGGACACATTCATCATTCTTTTACGGCTTCGGCTGCAAGAAAATTAAATATTGTTAGCAATGAGAAAACATTGTTTTATACTATTTTCTTTGTGCGGTCAAATTAGGGGAACTTATTAGTATTTACCTTTTCAGTTCTTCATAGATAGGAAGAATTGCGGGATGACAGACAAAAGAAAACGTTAGGATTGGGACAGCGTAGACAGTCTGAAAAACATAAATGGTTTTTTAAGCATCTCAACAGACATTAGAAATTTCCTCCCCATGTCTGAAGATTCACCACTGTAAACAAACTAATTTGAGAGTCAAGACTGTGACTGAGACCTTAAAGTCTATTTCAAATCACAGCATACATCTCCCAGCAACATGCTTCAACTACTCAATTAATCATCTTTGCATTCTGCTTTTTTAAAGTGCTTGACTAAACTAATGATGGAACCTGAGGAAGCTTGAGAAATGCTCTAAAGAAGAATGAGATGTGAGCATATGACATTCTTCTGTTAGACACCTTGAGCTCCTTTAATTTCTATGCATCATTTCTATGCATGGGAACACCTAGCCTACCGTAGGTAAATTGTGTTCACCTCTATCAGAACAGAAATTCTTCGCACATATCAAGTTTGCAGAGGATAAGAAAAAAGGACCTGATCTAGAACTTATTTATATGATCTCTTTTGGCAATTTTTAAGCACAGAATCTGATTCTGTCAGTTACCTGTGAATTGAAGATGAAATATTTTGGCTTGCACGTATCATCAATTGTTATATTTTCATCTGTGAAAGGTGCCAGTGTTGCATTTATTAATGTTGCATTTATGAGGTCACTGTCCATAGGACAAGGAATCTGAAACATCTTCCAAATAACCTGGGAATAAATGAATGCATTTAAGTTACTTTCATTAATGAAATATATGAAACCTCTCAGAAACTGTGTTTAATTTCACTTCAAGAATGTAGATGGAAGTCTACAAAATTATACTTACAACAATCAGAAAGAAGACCATGCAAAGTAAGGAAAAGCCACTGGTATAGCCCAAATATCCTGTATTCAAAAAAAAGATTAAAAAACAAAATCTAAGATACAGTATTCACGTCATAACATTGTTAACAGAATATTTTCTGACTGTGATCTCTTTGGATTGCCTTTTTTTTAAACACTGAATAGAACAAGTTAACCAACAATTAACTTCCTAATCTCAACCCAGATCTGAAAGTTTTCAAAGACATGCAAGAAAAATGCAGCACTGAGTCTGTGCTAATAAACTTCTTAATTTTAAAAACCCTATTTATTTTTTAATTATTTACTGACTATAAGAATCATTCTAAAGAATACACTCCATGACAAGTCAGCCTTCCCTCTTGTTTTTATTAAATCATTTAATTTGTAGGAAGCAATGACTTCAGAAAGTAATTCACATTAAGACTTCCAGTTATCAAGGTTTCACCACAGAATTCTTTAAACAGAAAGCATGTTATCTAAGTTACTCAGATACATAACTGGATTACAGACATTTCATGTAAGGCATCTTATATAAATATTTTACTGCTGCTTGGCAACTGAAATGAAAAAGGTGACTTCTATTTATACTGGAAATGCCCAGGACTAGCACTGTTTTCTTTGGAGACTGCTACAGGACAGTCAGTAACACTGTACTGCACAGCTGATCAGAAGAGGTCAAACCTTGCAATTTCAACACAAAGTACTGCTAATTCTTGTTCTAAAGCTTTCATATCTGTAGTCCACAACCACATCCATAGCCTTTAAGAGCTACCCTCCCCCCCCCCCCCCCCCCCCCCCCCGCCCCGGTTTGGGGATAGCTGTCAGTTTACAGAGGACTCCGAAACTCAACCATCCTATCAACCCATTTCCTCACACTATTTTCAGTGCATTTTTAATCTGATTCTACTTTATTTACTGCTTACCTAAATTTTTCAGTAAAGACAGGGGAAGAATGAGGATGACAGACACCATCAGCACTAAATAGTCGCCATTAAGATACCACTGTCTGTAGGAAAAAGACAGCATATGTAAGTAATCAAAATACTTAAAAAGTCAAAAGATTAGCAGTTTAGTCTTCAATCTTGTTTTTTCCTACTACATAAGGCTATTTAAAAAAATGCAGTGTCTGGTATCAGAAAGGATTAGCACTCGACTTACTGTATGGACCTAAAGCCCTACAGACCTTCCTGTCTCACCCCAAACCTATATTGTGCCTTTCCTTTAGTGTCCTTTTTCTAAAATTAATATGCATCTGGAAGTCAGAAGACAGAAAAATAAATGATTAGGGAAAAAAATAAAAAAAAATCAGCTGGGATAAACCATGAAAAATAGTAATTTGCTTAAATGTTGATTCCTGACTCTCCAGATGTATTACAATATAACAGGGCCCCAGCAGGGTGATTATCCACTTTAATGACAATAAAGTTCTGCTGGGTGCCCTGCGGGAGTTAAAAGAAAAACAGATGAGGGCTGGAATTAAGGCAGTAGCTCAAGCCCACTGGCTGGAAAATACTGGAAGAACAGTGGGATTCTACTGGAGGCATGATTAGTCCCTTCTAGTAGGGAACACTGGTAAGAAACTCGGTAGATTTTTTCCCTTCAGATCTTTTTTTATTTTTCCATTTATTCTGTACAAGGCAGCAGCTATTTTATGATGCAACATTTTAGAGAGTTGGAAGGTGACCATCTTCCTTGGAAAGATGGGAAACAAAACTAGATCAGTGTAAATGGAATGTAATTTCACGGAGCTGACAGGACAACTGATCTTGAATAGCTTTAGCATAGCAGAGTAATTGCTTTCTTCATGTGACTGTACAGGAATATCTTGTATTTTTCAAGTAATTCAAGTAACATTAAGCACTTATTCCCAAATGTTAATACTTGAAATACTGTTAGCTAATACATACAGGATATATTTCAAAATGAATTGTATGCTATTTTGATAAACAATGGAAATTGTATTACTCGACTGGAAATTTGTGCATTTGAATATCATTTCTGAACTAAGCCTACATGCTAGTTGAAATATGGAATACCTTTAACAGACTTGTTCTGGGTTTACATAGCAAGTGCAGAAATAATTTGGTTCTTTTTACCCAGTTTTATCTGGGATAACTAAATGTAGACATCTATTTTAGGAAGTCCATGTGTGTAGGACATGAATGTGGTGTGCTCTTTATTTATTTATTTATTTAATACAATCATCTCATGGTAAATTAAAAATAAATCAGAGCAGACTTCTGGCATTTGGCAGTCAAAAGAATGGGCACTTTCATTGTGCATGTACAACAAAAAAGTAATAGGGACTTTCAGATCAAGGACGTAAGAGTTTTTCTGTTCTGAAGAACAGGATTGCTCAGCTTCAAAACTCAGCTGAGTATTAAAAAAAAAAAAAAAGTAAAATAAATTGTAAAAATTGAATTAATATTTGTAATATCGTCTCAGAATTTCAGAACATTTTTTTCTACAGTAAGCATTATTTTGGGACATTTAAACAGGTAAGTGCTTACATTTTATGCACCAGGCTGCCAGAGTGGAATCCATGCCAATGGTAGCCACCCAGACTCCCCTAAGCAATGCATGGAGAGAGTCAGTTAAACGGGATCCACAATTGTTAGAGCACTGAGAAAAGACTTACTTTAAATCAGTGAACAGCCAAAAAGAGAACACTGAGGATATAAATCTCAATTTCTGAATTTCGTCTGTCAGACACTGCTGACTCGTTTGCACAGCAGTAGCTGTACCCAGTGCCATTCACAGCCCTGGCCCTTCCCCCCGAACTCCAATTGATTTTGAATGCCCTTCTGAAGATAGGACAATTAAAAATACTTGCCTCCAAGCCCCCTTGTAAATATCACCAGTTCCAGGGACTTGGAAAATAAGGCTTGAAGAATTCAGCCAAATGAGGGAAATGAACTGCCCCAGGAAAGAATTTGTAAGAACTACCCTAACAATTAAATGAGGTGGGTGGCATTCTTCATCTGAGTACATTAAATAATAATAATAATAAAAAAAAATTACTATTAGCCTCATGACAATATCTATCAGCAAGCTGTATGAACTGTATGAACACCAAATGGCTTGAACCCCTTGGGGAACACAGGCAGAAAAATGCCTACCTTCTGAACTCAGGCTTAGGTGTAAGTTGGAGTCTTGAGCTGCTCAGCCCTCTCAAGACTGGGACACTTCAGGACAAGGCACAGAAGTACAACTCTGAAGAGTGAGATTTATAGCACTTAACTCTATCCATCTGAAGTCAGGTATCTTGTTTTAGATAGTTGTTTTTACATATCCTTTCAATACAGTGATATATCACTCATTGGAGATGCCCAAAACAAGTGCCTAAATCAGGTACCCTAAACTGACCACTTCAGAGGATTGTCTCTCTTCACAGATTATGTATATGCAGACCAGAGAATGATAAGCTCAAAAATCTAACTTTCAGACTAGTAGATGTAGGTAAAATGAACTCCACCCAAGGCACCTCATCCCCTTTAAAAGCCAAGCAGAAAAGCTAGAATGGAGTTAAGGTGTCTCCAGGACTAAATGGCATTAAGTTGATGATTTTTATTTGGGCACAGAAACTCCTTTAGTTCAGCATTTAAACCCCATGCCTTTTTTGAGAACAGCTCCTGAAATTCATTACATCACCTTACTCTTATATTCAACCACAGTATTAACATGAGAAAGCCAAAACAATCAATCCAAACTAGTTGGAGTGTAACTGGAAAACAAACAAACAAAAAAACCCCAACACATAACCACATTTACCTTTCCTTATCAAAAGTGTATTTACATACATATATGTACATATGTTAACACTTACCTGATTTTCTTTAGAGAACAATTTTTTGTAATATGATACAACACCTGTATTTTTCTACCCTTTTCCCAGGACAGGCTGGATCTAAATGAAGTGGAATGCTTAAGGGAAGGAGAAACTTACTGTATCTCTGTCTGATAAGAAGCTACCCTATGGTGTATCGAACGTGGTCTCCAAATAAAAATATATGCAGTCTCCGTATTTGTTTCTCCTAAAAGTTTCTCTGATGAGGAGTTCTAACACCTACCCTGTGTTCTCTTCGATGTTCATAAATGTCTTGATGACCAATGGTAACTCATATTTCACTATGAAGAGGTAGCTTGACATAGCTGTAGGTGAATAACATCATAGATCATTACAAATACAGAATGTCACAAGATGCAAGAATCACATAACATGTTTCATAACCTCACTTGAACACAAGCAGTTAATGAATACATGTTGTGTGAAAAAAAAAAGTCTCCACAATAAGTAGGGAATAATTATTACTGACAATAAAGTCATTTTAAGATCTTGTCCTCACCTCCAATGTTCTGCATTGTAATTGATCCAGAAGCAGCAAGTTTTCCAGGCATACCAAATGCCTTCATTCCCAACTGTTCATATAATAAAGATCCTAAAAGAAAACCCATCAAAACAGATAATTGGAACAGTATTATTTTGAAAAAAAAAAAAAAAAAAAATTAAAAAAAAAATACAAAACAAATACCATGCTTACAAGATAGTACTTTGCCATACCTCCTTCGTTGGCAGTCTTCAAAAGAAGATGCACTGAATACAAAGAAAGTATTGAAACAACTAGCAGGAGTATCCTGGAGGGGGAAAAACATAAATGAGACATAAATGATTTTCTGTAACCTCATTAAATAAAAGCAAACCAAACAATAACGTTATACTAAATCACTATCTGAAAATAAACTATAATTCTAAGGCTGAGTTTTCAAAAAGCTTTCAGCTAATGTCTCGTTTGAAAAGAATTTATACTAAAATGCATTTTAGAGGAACCCACCTTAGAGAAATTCTAGTGGAAAATACTGAAAACAAGTATTGTTTAATAAGGTGGCAAAAGCACAGGCAAGCATTAGGACATTACAGTTGGAAACATTTGATATTTTGTTATATTATTTAAATCAACAGGAAAAGTTTTTGTATCAGTGTAAGAAACTGTATTTCTCCTGTCCTTCCCTTGCTCAATAGTACTGAATGTGCCATCAGCTACAACTATAGCCAAAGTGAAAATTATCTCATAGTTATCAACAAATCAGCTTTTCAGCTTAAATTTTTTTTCTTTTTAAATAAAAACATGAAACTGTTAAAGCTTTCAAGAACTGAAAATTAAGGTATGTTCAGAGCTGTGCACTTGGTCTTTAAAAGGAAATGCAGGTCTACTGCAATAAAAAAAAATATTTACTCAAAAGTTCGATTTCATATGAATTGCTTACATGGAATTGCTAGTGGCTTGTTTCTCTTCTCTGCAGCTTTCACAGGCAGCATATATTATTTCCAGAAACACAGTTTTGATACGTCTAAAATTCAGGTCTCTGAATTGAACCACAGCAAGTGCACTTCCTGGAGTGGCACGCTAGGGGGGACTTCTTCACAGCTAAAGATGACTGTGGAAAACTACAATATATTCAAAAATGTCTTGGCCCTTCTTACACCAACACAAGCATACCCAGTATACTTAATTAACAGCACATCTGCTGAAAAACCCAAAGCTTCATTTAGAGTTCTCAGTGTCATCTGCCTGTCTCCTGCAGCATTTTTAGTGTTAACGAAATTAGTAAACACTAGAAAGAACTGGAAACAAGAATATCTGAAAGATGAATTCGCTCAAGGAACACAGGAGACTTGTGTGCCAATTCTACCCCAATGCACACACACACACACACACAAAATAAACCTGTTTCTGAGAGGTACAGATTTAATTTAGGCATCAACTAGGAACAGCACAGTCACATTAAGATGCTTTAAGGTTACACTTAATTACACTTAATGCAGGTTCTGGATCCTTTAGTGTCAACCTTGAATGGCTGTTTAGAGGAGTGTTGACAACATCAGTCAGCAAACTCATCTAAAAGCTAACTCTGCTCCTGGCTTCAGGACTGTATCATTCATTTCCCTAGCACAGTGCTGACACCAGTGATTCCACACAGTCTTCTAAGAATTTACTGTCATAATCAACTGCATCTGGATGTGAATCTGTAACCTAGTTAGTAAAAGACGTCTGCAATGCCCTCAACATCACTGCTGAAGTTCTGCTTTCCTGCATCTAAAAACTATACCAGCTCTGCCAAGTTTAAGAGGTTAGTTTATTTTTGAAATCAGTATTACTGTAAAAAGACTTGAATGCACTACCTGGAAATGAAAGGTAAGTAAATCATCTCATCACCCAATTGTTGTATTCACAGCTTTCAAATTTCAGAAAAAAAACAAAACAAAAGACTCCCTATCAGGCACACATCTACACAGATACCTAACCTAAAATTTATTTCTCCGTTCATTTCTTTCTCATTTCTCCTCAGAGAAATTTTCTCATGTGCATTATGCTGTTTATCTTATGTGTACTCTAAAAATTAAGAGCACGAAGCTGATGTGTCAATAGGTGAAGTATCTCTCTGTTTTGAGCACAAAATTGTTTATTCAGTTTAGTATCATCTAAGTTAGTCTCACAATCCCCATTTGCACTCAGCTGCACTTAGTCACTTAATTTATGCATTTTGTGAGCCAAACTGCCTCCAATATATGGAAGATCTCCTTTCTTAAGAGCTGTACAGAACTGTTTCCTCACACACTCTCCAGTGATGTCACTGCAGCCTTGTCCTATACCTGAAGGCTTCTGTCAATACACACAGAAATAAAGGTACGCTGGTTATTCTACATCCCTCCCTCACAGAGAGAAAGTGATTTTATAGGTGCAGATTCAACCTGTTTCCTGAATTGAGTAAGAGTACAGCAGTAAAAAGCATTTCTTTGCTGATGCAAGTACACTATAGCCTTACAGGCATAACAATGTCAGTGGAGGAAAAGCTGCATTAGTCCTGGGCCAGACATACAAAAGTCAGAGAAAACAATCCTCTTTACCTTGTGCTTCTCTTCTGACTCACTACAGATTCTGTACTTTTTGGGTAACCACTACAAGAGCAATTTCTGTGTTAGTTTCCATTTGAATGCCAGACTTCTCCAGGGAGGCCTGTCACTCACAAAGAAGTTACAGAAAACATAGGAAACCTCACTGTAAACTGTTTTTATGATTGAAGAACTTGCAATTTATACATTTTTACAAGCCCTTCTGAATTTATAACAATCCTTTCATTGAAAGCAATCCATAAATAGTATGATACAATTCTGTACCTGCAGCACTGACAGGGTAATTTGCAAAGGTGCGTTTTTTATCTAAAATATCTATCCTTTATTAGTTACATAGCAGGAAGGGTTGTTTTTTTTTTTTTTTTTTTTTTAAGGAACCAAAGGATACTTACACAAAAAGAGCAATTCCAGTGTTAGCCATGGCATAGGAAAGTCCCAGGATGCCACTGCCCACAATAGCATTGCTCAGATTAAATACTGACATCCCAAAGGAAGTGGTACCCGGATGCTGAGGAAAGGGAGATAGGTAATGATTAATGGAAAGTTATCACTATCTCAGGATTAAAACAAACATCTGTTTGCCAGTAAAGCCATTTTCCTGGACTGCAGATATCACAACTGGGTACTTACATACTGAGTTTCGTATTTCTTCTTTCCGACGTTGGAGTCCAGTAAGAAATTCTGATTTTCCGGATCCATATCTGCATAGTGGCTGTAAAAGACATGGCATCGTCAGAATCCGCTTCAGACAGACCCTCGCTGCCACTTCCTCCCCCCCGTGCATCTCCGCTCTGGAGGAAGATGACAACACCGGGCCGAGGGCCCCAGGGAAAGCCGCCCGCGCCCCTCACCTCTTCATGGCGGCCGGCTTGGTGGGGTAGGGGTAGCTGAAGTCGTTGCTGTTGGAGCTGTAGCTACTGCTATCCTCGTCGGGAGAGATGTTGAACTTGCCCATCTCGGCGCTGCTCATGGCGCAGGGGCCGCTCTTTTGTCCTTGGCGGCGGGGCGGCCGCGCCTGCGGAGGTGGGAGGCGACGTCAGTGCCGCAGCGGGCAAGGCGGCCGTCACGTGGCCGGCGCGCGCCCGCCCGCCGCCGAGTGGAAAAGTACCAGGAGCGGGCGGGGGGCGCGCGGGGCGCGGGCACACAAAGGTGGCGGCCGCGGGGCCGGGGGGCCGCGGTCCGAGCCGCAGCGGGGACGGGCCGCGCCCCGCCGCCGAGGAGGCAACCCGCGGAGGAGCTTCTCCCCCCGGCCGCAGCGCGGGGACTGATGCAACACCGCGGCTCGATGTCACGGCGGCCGCAGCCCCGTGTTTACCTCCCGCACCCTCCCGCCCCCCACCCCCCCGACGCCGCATTTTCTATAGGAAAAAACGCAGAGCGGGCACGGGACCGCGCCGCAGCACAGCAGCGCACGGCCGCTCCTTCGCTCCAACTGCTGTCCTTCCTGGGATGCGGCAGCGTCCCCACGCGCCCCGCCCGGGCATCCCCGCGCAGCACGGCTCCGCGCCCCGCAGTCCCTCACCTCCTCTTAGGGCTGTGCGGCGGGTCTGTCCCGGAGTCCCGGCGAGACGGAGCGCTCCGCTCTGTGCTGTGCTTCTCGCAAGGATTAAAAAACAATACAAATAAATCCTCAGCTACAGAGCGTCAGCGGAACGAGAGGCGAAGAGAAGCCGAAATAAATAAAGGCGGGGTACACAGTCACTGAGAAAAGCCGTCGGCGCGGAGGGAACACGGGGGCAGCGATCTCGTAGCGGAGAGGCGCGCGGTGCCGGCTGCGGCGTCGCTCCCGGTCTGACGGCCCCTCGGGGCGCCGCCGCTCTTCAGGCAGGAATGCGGCGCGTCATCGCGAGGGGCGCGGCGCGCACCCGCCCGCCCTCCCGTCGGCGGCGCCGCCGCCCCCCGCTCTGCCCGACTGACCCCCTTCCGCCGCACGGGCTGCGGGCGGGGCGCGGCTCCGGGAGCCCCGAGAAAGGAGGGGGCTGCGTCCACCATGCCGAAGGGGAAGGGGGGGAGATACGCGACGGAGCCCGCCCACCCATCGCACCTCCGTCCCCTGCGCCGTCACCCACGCGGTGTTGTGGACAGGGGCTGCGTGCACGTGCGTGCGGCCGGACCCGAGGCCGGCACCGGGAGTCTCCTCAGGGAGACGAGAGGGAATAGCGGGCTCCTACTGGCGATGGAGCGTGGGGTGAGAAGGAAAACGTGCCTTCTCCCCCGCGGGGCAGCTGCTTCGGGGACGGCGGGCACGTGGCGCTCCGCTCCCGCACTGCGGGCCCCGGCCGTCAGGCGGTGCTCGGACCGCGGGCAGGGCGGCTCCTTGCCCTCTCTTTTAAGGGCCGGGGTCTCGTTGGCGGTTGTGCCACCCACGTTCGAGCATCTCGGCCGCCCGCATCGTGTCAGCCGTGCTCGGCGCTTCTCCCCCCGTCTAGGGCACGGCGGGCTGCGAGGCTCCCCTCGAGCGGAGCGGAGCGTCGCGTCGCTCCTCCGCGCAGCCCCACCGGGGCTCTCGCACTCTGCCGGGCTGGGGCACAGCCGAGCCGCCTGGCACCGAAGCTGAGACGGCACGACCGTTAGAAGCACAGAACGTTCCAGAGCGCCTCGGCCCGGAGAACAGGGCAGGGGGAGACGCGGCGACGAAGGGCGGGGCGGAGCCGAGCACGCGCAGGAGGAGCGAGGCTGAAAATTTTCCATCCCGCAGTTCTCCCCCCGCCCCCATCCGGGCGTGACATCACCCCACCGCAAACGCTCCCCCCTCTTCTCCCTCCTCCCCCCCCCCCCCCAAGGGGAGGCGGGCGGCAGCTCTGCGGTGCGGCGCCCCTCCTGCGGAAGCGCGGTGCCGCTGGAGCGCGTCCGCCACTGCTCTGGGCGAGGGGCGCTTCGCCCGGGGAGGTGGGGGGCGATCGGCGAGCGCGGCTCCCGGCGCTGCCTCGTGAGGCGCCCGTGAGGCTGAGCTCGCCCCCGCCCTCGCTCCTGTCCGCCCCGGTGCCTCGGGGTCGGGTTTCCGCAGCTCCCGAGGTGCGCGTGGCAGCGCGGCGCTGCGCCCCTATGGAGCAGCCGCGGCTCCGACTGCGTGCCGGCGGTGCGCCGTGAGCGGGGCTGCTGTGGCGTGCGCCCCTGTGAATTGATGGCGGGAGTTCGGCAGTGCCGTTCTGTCAGGCCTGAGCTGTCGTGCAGGACTGCAGCTCGCACCGCGGAGGTCAGGCTGACCCGTTTGTTGCGGTTTCTGCTGGTTCCTCCGGGCATCCCGTGTGTTGTGGGCTCGGTAACTTGGAGATACCGGTGGCAGCGTCCTGCTGAAGGATGGCTTGGTGTGGATCTGATAAGCGCTGGGAGGTCTTAGCAGATGTGGAACGGTTGCTGTGAGCAGCACAGCTGTACCGTTGGTTGTTTTTTCTTCCAGCCAAATCCTAATTTTTTTTGTCTTGATAGATGAGCGCTGGATTTCTTTTCCACGACTGTCCTCATATTAAACCAAAACAACGTGACGAGATTTCTTTCCTCATTTATGAGGATAAAAACCGTCACAGTACGCTTAGAAAAGTGGCACTTTCTGAACCTAACGGCCCCATCATTGGGAGGGTCAGTGTGTGGCACACGGAGCGCTCTTTGTGCTGCTGTGTGGTATCGAGTCTGTAACATCTTTAGCCATTTGGGGCTGTTAGCTAACTGAAATGCTCCATTTTTTCAAGCGGTTTTAAGTAATGCCTCATTGATTGAATTATGATTTTCCTGACTGTAATTACCAAGAATGTACTTGGCAAAACGTACAAACAACGTGTTTCATCCAATTTTGAAACACATTTTGCAATCAGAATAATAGAAGTTAATATTCATCAGTTCCTCCCACCATAGTTTAAGCAATTCGTTTGTTTTCATTGGGACATTGCTTTTCTTTCTTCCCTTTCGCCAATGTTCTTATGTTCTTCTTCCCTTTCAGCCCCCTTGCCCTTTATCCATCCATATTCCCTCATCTCTGTACCTTTTTTCCTGCTTTTAAATTTTTTTTTTGTTCTTTTGTCTGTGTCTACTCATTACAGACTTCCTTCCAAACGTTGAGTCCTTGAGATAGCTAAGAAGGAACTCCTTGCACAACACATTTCTGTGTTTATTTGGGTGCAGCATTATGGGTGGTTGGGCTCCCCCCGCTCTCATAATCATTTTGGGGTGAGTCTTTGCACTTTTAAAGCAAAGCAAAACTGAAAAACATCTGAACAAAAACGCGATACAGAATTGTAAGGGTGTTATAAGAGAAGTTGTGATTTGTGATCGTTAGGTGCTGAAGAAACTGGATTAGCTTCAGTTATGTAGATAGAAATGGAGCTTCCAGTATGTTACACAGGACTGCCATGGGTTCTTTTGTAGCTGGAGAAGTACATGCTGTGCTTTTCCATATTTCAGTTTGCAGCTGTGTCTCTCCTGTAAGTTCACCTTGTGCTGTAATGCACACTAATTTCTTAGCCTGTGAACATTTTTTCTTTTCTTTCTTTTTTTTTTTTTTTTAAATCGGGTTGTTTGTTTTTGTGTTTAGAAAAAGAAGTAGCTGGCAAATGTGATTTTTCTTTGGTCATGTTCTGGCCTTTATAGCATGGGAGGTTCTTGTTTTGTACTGTTTCTTCCTACATATATAAACAAACCTTGCAGAGTACTTCAAACTACCTGTAGCACATGCCAGTGGAGTAATTTATGTTTATGGTATGCATCAAAATGTTATGTGTACGGTAATGTAAAAGTCAAGACCATCCACATGGTTTCTAGGTGATACTTCCTACACTGCCCAAAGGATATCAAATAAAACATGTAATATGTCAAAGCAATTTGCACTAGCAACTACATAACGTTCATTTTGCCTGCGTCTCTTGTGAATAACACATTTCTTATGCTGTGCTCTGTATCTGGTGAAATCCTGGAGGCTGTGGAAGTGTGCACAGTGGCGGAGGTCTGAGTGCTCTGTTGTGCCCCGAGTATGGCACTGCACAGTGGCCTCCCTGCACGGCAGGCACTGGTCTATCACAAGGAAGCTGGAGGTGTGGGCGAGAGGGGAGAACACAGGATTCACAGTTTTGCTGTGTAGACTCAGTGGTCCACAAAGATGCAGTCGGGGCTGAAGATTCCAGGTTCCTCTCAACCAGTTTGGTTTATTCTTACCTCACACTGACTGCCTGTGGCATGCAATTAATGAAATTATAGGTTCTGATTATATGCTTTCTCAAACAAAACTTCCACTGAAGCCAAGAGGAATTACTAGTGTGTAAGGAATGCAGTATTGCATATCCTGCCTCTTGGGCTTTGTGATGGTGAGTTGGAGCTACATATTAAACTTGGTTTAAGCCCTAATTTTTTCACTCTGTATTTATCCTAGCCTAGTTTCAGTTTTGCAATATGAAAACAACAAAAACACTGCGTTAAGAACATAAACAGCAGTTGTTTTTTTTTTTTTTTTTTTTTTAAAGGCACATTTACTATAATTATAGCTTGGATTTAAACAAAAAGTAGGGAGAGATTCTGAATCTAAGTTTTAAAGCCATCTGATTATGCTTCTACACTGCAGTAAATTCAAAACAGTGGGTGCTCTATATGATGATGTGTACTGCTACTCATCCACAAGAAGCTGTCAGCCTTAAATGGACATTGCCAACTGCTATAAAAACAATTTTTACTTTATGTTTTTAGCTCTGTAACATTTTTAGGGGGGTTAAAAATAGTCTTTCTTCATCAATCCTGACTCATCTTTTCCACTCAGCAAACACTGATTTTTTTTTTTTCCTTGTGTAAAATTAACATGAATTTTAAAGTGTATCTTCTTTTCCTCCCTCTCTCTCTCTCTCTTTCTCTCTCCAGTATGAATCTTGAAATATTTTGGGAATGGTATTTGCTAATTAACTGAAACTATCATTTTCTATAAGCCATCCCACATATTTTTGTTTAGACCCTTATGGGAATAAAAGCTACTATTTTTGTTCTTCTACTGTTTGCTGGTGGCAGAGAGTTTGACTTAAAGACATACATTTAGATTCCCAGAGATGTTTTCACCATAATTACAGCAGTCTGTACATCAGTCTCACTTACTGTGTCAGCAGATCTTTGAGCATGTTATCAACTAAATAGTGCTTCAGATCTTGGAAAAGTCACTTGTGTTTTTGCGGATCCCTTAAAAATAGTGTAAGTTTAAGAAATTTTACAGAGTTCTTCAGGCAAGGTCTTATGCAAGAGCTGTGTTCAGCAGGGAACAAAGCCACATTAGCTGTGCTTCACTCATTAATGGAAGTGTGGATGCACTGATGGGTCACAAAAAGCAAGCTAAGGCAGATCAGTAAGTGGTGCACTGATGGAAAACCGAACCCCCAGAGAACCAGCAAGAATCTCCATTCTATAAATACATGTATGGACATGTATGTAATCTTTTTTTTTTTTTTATATTTATTATTATTATTAGGAAAATTGTCGGCATTCCTAGCTGTTTTGAAGATTGGATCCTCAAAACAGTTGTGGGCAACAGTTGTTATCTACTGAACTTACAACTCTGCTTTTCAACTACCTCTACTCAAAGAATGGCTTTTAACAGTACCACTAAGGTCTGTCAAATCTGATACTTTATCCTCAGCAGTGGCCAACAGAAGATTCTTTGTAACAGTAAACACAGGAGAAAGTGTTAAAGGAGAGCCTTGCAGTTTACTTTTTAGCAGTGTTTAAGGTTTTTGATACGCATTTGCATGAACTCATGCAAATAAATGTTAAACTCATGTATAGTCTGGTATTTAGCGTAAGTAGTGGCAAAGCTTATGCATTTTACAAAAACTCCTTCCATTGTTGATTTGAGGTTCTCACGTTTTGTGCATTAAGAGTTGTTTTTTATGTATCTTTATTACACTTGACATAGTTGCCTTGCTTGAAGTCGAGGGGTCAGTCCTTCAATCTAATTGAAACTTTCGTATCTTCAGCTCTTCTGGGTTCCTTTACTGGAGAAATGAACATTGTTACAGGTGGTATAGATGTGTTCTCATTTGTTCTCATTTGTTAAAGATGAATATTTAAACCTAGACTCTTACAAAATGGCAGCAAGCAGATTTTATCTTTGCACTTTTTTTTTTTTTTTTTTTTCCTGCATTCAGTCTGATGCAATATTTTTGTTGCTGATCTGAATATCCTAAGTTGGCTGGTGTCCACGTGTGGACAACTTGTAGCTGTTTATTATTTATATATATATACATATATTATATATATATTTTAATATATACATATTATATATATATATATATATATATATATATATATAT
>JAPSGF010000074.1:2795112-2840230 GCA_035772895.1 Perdix hodgsoniae
ATATATATATACATATTATATATATATATATATATATATATATATATATATATATATATATATAATATGTATGAGTGACATATGTAAAAATTTTGAGTGTGGTAAGAAAAATAATTCTACTGAGTGCAGACAGTTTTTAAAAGAGCAAAATGCACATCTCGACTTGTGTCAGAAACGGGTCAATTCCTGGCAGAAATGAGAAGTGATTAGGTAAACCAGTTTGTGCAGTCTCCCTTATGTACAAGAAGAAGATAAACGAGTGGGAAAATGTTGCATTCAGCATTGCGGAAAGGACATTTTTGTTTGTATATATACCCAAGAATTCTGTTTCCTGTAAGGACGTTGCGCCTTCTGTTTATCACCTATGTGCAGAGTGCTTTTACCACTGCTGAGTCACGATTTGCTGAATGACTGACCTCTGCTTCTGCTTGGAGCTGGGAGACCTCTGCTGTGTATCAGGCGAGGAGTGTTAACGTCCCTGGCTTGGGAAACGAAAGCATGACACAGCATTAGAGCTGAGTTCATTGGAAATGCTATAAGCAGGAGAATGGAAATACATTTATGCAGCTATGAAAAGTAAATCCTAATCTATCCTTTACATCATTTACTGGTAGTAATGACTCATTGTTATTTAAAGAGAATAATAGTGTTCATTCCAGCATGCTGAGCTGGCAGTTTTGCAGTGCAGTAGTTCAGGATGGATTTTGCCTGAATATTTAAGTAGCGCTAAACCTGAGGGATAGATGTTACTCTGTTGGCTATGTTTTCCAAACCGAGAAAATATAGTACATAACTAAAGTGGGTAAGTCTAAATCTAGATAATCCTCAGTTTATGGTACCAATATATAATCTATACTGAATAGTTTGTGAGGCCAAATAAGCTACCAGAAACTGTAAGCATTGACTGCCTTTTCATAAGTGTAGGAAGGTTTTACTATAGAGCCATAAAGTATGTCCATTCCATCTGTTTGCCCTTCCTATGTGATGTTCTAAATTCAAATGTGTAAGCACGCATGCATTGTGGAAAGCAGAATCCAGAGTCAATTTATGGAAATATCTACAGCTATTACTTACATTAAAATCCCTTAAATAGCTAGTTTATATAGCTGCTAGAAGCATAATTAGCCCATAAACAGCTTCGTACTTCACATTTTGTTTAGCCATTTACTTTCTCTGTAGAATGTATAGGTATAATATTTTAACCAAGACTGAAACTCACCTTTGACCATTAAAGACTTTACTGTAATTTGTCATATAAACCTTCCTCTTTTGGAGATTTATTGTACTCCCATGGTATGCAATAAACCTTTTTATGGATAAAAACTTTTCTCACTGTGTTCAGCAGGGGAATAGTGGTTGTTGCTGTGGAGGGGCTTATTACGCTGTTCTTCTGATGGCCTTGTTCAGATTAAAACAAGAATATGGCATGAACTTAAAGTAGTTTGTTTTTTTCTTGAGACCAACCGGTACCACAGTTACCATAATGCTGAGATGTCGCTGTGTGGGGAAGGTAGTCATCTGAACAGTGTCATGCAGTCCCCACATGTATGATCTTGTGCGTGTACTCAAGCTTTTGCAGGACTAGACCTGATGGCTTTTATGTTGCAGTATTTCTGATAGAATATAATTTGCTGAAATAATAGCACTGGAATATGATACTTTTTTTTTTTTTTTCTTCTTGTTGCTACATTAAGAAATTTTCACTTTTCTTTGTGGTATGACATGAAAAAGTAACTAAAAGTTGTAGAAATAATCTGAAGAATTTTAAAACATTGAACAGTTCTATAAATAAGATGTATATAATCCATAGTTAACTTGTGGTTTCACCTTTGATCGGTGCCCTTGTGAAACAATCTTCATACCTCATGACCACGCCAAAATAGGAAATGAAAAATGTCTACATTGCAAACTCTCCTTTTTATTCCACATAAAGTATTCTTGCATGCATAGGTAAGCACATACAAGCCATGTGATCTTGACTGCTGCTTACGAGCAATGAAGCTACAGGAAGTAATGTAGCATGGAGTCTCTTCACCAGGAATGAAGGATCGTTTATGATATTGAGAAATACCATTAAGTAGATCCACTAATTAGTGTGGAAATAGGTAATATTTTTAAAATGACAAACATGCTTTATTATAGATTTTTAGAGTTAATTATGGCTAGTGGATGCTATTATTAAGCACATTTTGTTCCTTTCTGTTCCGATTGCTAAGTTATTTTTAACATGTTAGTTTACAGAACAGCCCCAAATAGAAAAGTCTCACAGAAAAATGCTATGATAGTGCTGATGAGAATTTGGCTACAGGAGACAGAATTTAGGTGATAATTACTATATTGGTGTACTAGACATAGAACCATAGAACCAGAGAGTGACTTGGGCTGGAAGGGACCTGAACCATCACCTAATTCCCCTTTCCTGGAGGCTGAATAGATGTAGTGTACTTATTCTTCCAGCACTTTGTAAGTATTCTATAATATTTGATTGTATGTAACAAATACCACGAGTTGTTGAAAAGAAACTCTGAGATTTTAATTGTTATCAAAAAGGACTTACAAAACATACAAATTTAGATGAAAAACAAATAAATATAGCTTTCCTTTCTCTTAAAGAAGACGTGTAAGGCAGTATTACAGCAGAGAGAATAAATGATCTGGACAAAATCACACAAATAGAAAGTGAAGCAAGACAAACAGTATTGCCTCTCTACTCCTATCCCTGTAGTTTCCCTAAGTGCAGGCAAGACATTTTTTGTTCCATTATTCTTTGTGTGCTTTGCTTCTCACTCTCTGCCTAATGTCCATGAGCCAGACACCTGAGGTCAGATTATTACCTTGCAAAAGCTTAATGACAGAAAAAAGACTTTTCTGCGGTTTTTAATTTTATGCAGACTCTTGAAATTTACTTGTAATAAAGCTTTGCAAAGGGAAAAAAAAAGACTAGAGGCAGAGGAGAGCTCATTAGAAGGAGTTGCAGAGAGGCAAGAAACTTTTCAGAAAGGCCAATTCATCTCTTATTCACTAAATTGCCATCAGGATCTTGTCATGGACCTTCTACAGCAGTATTACCTGGGCTGAGTTATCACTTGCGTGAGTATTTTGTTCCTGACCTGTGAGTGCCATCTTCCAAAAAAAACCTGAGGGTCTGTTTTCTGTAAGGATACCTATGACTAGCACCTTGGCAGGTGCTTTTTTTCTTTCTTTTTTTTTTTTTTCTTTTTTTTTCTGATAGCTCTAAAAGTCTATTACAGCCAGGAACTGTGTATATCCCTCTGTCCTCGCAATCCTTTGCTGTTGTAACAAAATCCCCCAAAGCAGCTGGGTAGATGTGCAGAGTGGGACTGGGGTGCTCACCTGGTGTGAGTTAGTGGCAGGGGTTAGTGTGCTGCTTGATGATCAGGTCCTGTGAGACGGATTTCAACAGATGCTGAGACCTGCTGTGTCTAATACCTCCTGCTTAGACCTTGCTCAAGGCTCACAGGCCCCTGAGGGCAGTAGCAGGTCTCTGCCACCCTAGGCAGCCTCACTGGGGACAAGCACACTGCTTGGTTAAGCACAGATCCCATCCTTTCTTGTGCTGTTATCTGATCCAGCTCTTGCAGCAGGGTTTGCTGGCTGCCTTTTTGGCTGGACCTTGAACCTGCATTACCGTCAGCTATGTCTCCAGCCCCTTCCTGGCCAGACCTTGGACCCGTGTTACAGGTAGCCTGTTCTCAGCTCCGTCCTCAGGAGCACCTGATTGCACCGCCTGGCTGTACTGCAGACCTGGGGCAATACCGTGCTTGGGACTGTGAAAGGATTATGACCCTATCACCACCATGACCCTGCCTGCATGCCACGGGACTGCCCTATTGCTAGGGGTTATCTCAGACTCCTGGTGCATCCTCCCCTGTGACACACACGGGACTCAGTGAAACAATCGTGTTTGTAGGTAGCAGAGTGGTGTAACTAGTTCTGGCAGCACTGAGAACTTTCCTTTGTGGCTCATGGCATCCAGTTTCATCCTTCTTGCAGGTGCATGCAGAGTCGTTTTGCTAATTTTATGTTTCTGAGCTACTGTATTTAAAAAGAAAAATGGATCCTCCTCTTTTCTTAATACTCCCTAACTACTCTGAAGGCTTGTAAAGAAAACATCCTCAGCTGGACCCCACTCCCCATAAACACCTTGATAAGCTCCTGACCTGCATGACTCCTGGTAAGCAGGTCCAGCTTCATGGTAGCCAGCTGGATCTCTTGGCAATTTGCAGTACCTGCATCAGATGTAAATATTTTCTTTCTCAAAGTTACACCATTTAAGGGCTCCTTTTAGTACCATGAGGAATTTTGCATTTATGTAATATTATGTTGGTTGTAGTTCAAGACATTCAGTAGGAATTTGGCCCCAATCCTGTAGTTAATAAAAGGAAGGTGTGGGAGTCTCTCTGTGTAGAGTCACTACAAGTTTCCATGGGTAAACAAAATAGTTTATTACTGAGTACTATACTTTTTGATTAAATTTTGGCTTTAGTTTTAAGTTCTAGTTGCTTATAAATCACGAGGAAGACAGTATTAAATCACAATGATCTGTATTTGAACATATAGCTTGGTTAATCTCTAGGTGAGCATCCAAACCCTGTATTCAGGGGCCATTCTTTTCATTTTAAAGTATATCTGAACTTTCTTAACCAGTATAAATCTAAAATCTAAATGTGTTGTACAACAGGAAGAATGGTAAGGTTTTATATTAGTTACAGAGTATAAAACATGCCAGTATATTTATTAAAACATCTATTCTCAAGGTTTTATATTCCTTATTATCAAATTATTTAAAAAGCAGAGTGCTACCTCTATAAATTACAAGGATTGTACAAATGTGAGTATTTTGCGAAGTGTGTAGGATTGTAGTACTTCAGAATACTGCTTTATCTGATTTCATGCTTTTATACACACAAACACAGTCATACATGCTGCCATGTGTAGATGATAATCCCCATACAAAACCAGATGATTATTAAAAATATTCCAGCAGTAGAAATCACAAATTTTCTTGTTATTATGTGCCCACACAATGTATGAAGTTGATGTAATCAATCCGTGACTCTTTATCAGAACTTATATGACTAATTCAGCCTTTTATCTATCCTTGACTAATCATGCAAAAGCCAGGAAAGGAGGAATGCTGAACTGGTAATATAATTGGTTGTGTAAATCTGAGTGGGTAGGCAGCTGGATTTTCTTCAGTCAGTTCTTCCTAGCCACTGTCTTTGATGCTGTAATCCTTTTGAGCCAAGCATGGTCTCAGGTTCCAAATACACATTAATGCCACGATAAGAAACTTTTTGCAGAAAGGTTTTGCCACCTGAAGTGTTACTGTTCCCTCAGCCAAACTGACAGAACTGATTATGTGAAGTTTCTTCATTGGTTTCAGCGCAAAGTCACTAGCTTTCTAAGTTATTTTTGAACAACCCAAGCTATTTTACATGAAACGCATAAAGCATGCTCACGTGTCTTTCATCAGCTCAGCTCTGGATGTAGTACATTTTGCTAAATCTGTGATCACAAGCATCTGGTGGATGATAACTGTTCTTGCAGCTGGACTGAGTGCAGGTACATAGTGTGCTCTGCAGTGCAAAGGAGAGGAAGAGGAGAAGAAACACAGGATGATGTGATCTCCACCAGTTTTTTTAGCTTCATTCAGTGGGTCACGTGTAGCCCTGGATATCAGCAAGGGCAGTGGTTCCTTCACAGGCATGTGGACCTGAGGTCTGGAGCCCTAGATTCATGGTCTCTCATTCCCAGTGCTGTGCAGAACATTTAAAACTTTTCTTTCTGTTGAAATAATAAAATTAAGAAAAAAAAAAAAAAGTTGTCTTCTTTAAAACTAGTTAATCTGCAATAGAGTGAAGGGTAATATAATTCCTATCTTTCATCTGATATTTGAAGAAGTGCTGCTGATGCTAGAGAAATTAGAGAGATGTAGGAAAAGACCATCAAGAGTTGTTGTTTCTATTTCTTACTTTCATTTGTTACTTCAAACAGATATCTTTAATGCTGTGCCATATAGGCAAAATAGTTTCAAAAGTGTCCAAACAAGCTGACATATGATATATGTAAGTATTGTATTTCACCATTTTCCAGGTCTTTAAATAAAAAAATTATGAGAGTAGTAAGTGATATTCTTGGCTTTCTATTTCAATATATCTCCAATTTCCAGTGGAATTGGAACACGAAAGAACTAAACTTTGATGTCTTTGTGTTTTAGAAGTGACTATTTCTTCTTTTGGCCCATTCTGGTATATTATTATTGGGGAAGATATTTCAGTTTCAGATGGTGTAAATACTGACTTTGAGATTTCAAGTTTATTTACATGTGTAATGTTGTACAGAGACTTGTTCAACTAGTTACTTGAATATTCACTTTTGGTTAGTAGACAGACAAAATCAGAAATTCTCTCAGGTAACTCTGGTTTGGTTGCTCTTTCTGTCACCCTGTCTTTTGAATTTAATATTCTCCATTGTTTGACATCTTGCATGCTTTTGTTTCAATGCCCAGCTCTCTTCTCTTGGTGCAAAGAAAGTCACACTTTTTTGTTTAGGAAAATTATTTTGTATATTATATTCTCTTGTAGTTGTAACACATGAAACTCTGATTGTATGGTACTCTGTAGGTATACAATAACAATCATTAATTAGATGCAGGTGTTGGCTAACATCAATGGCTACCATATGATACAAGCTGTGCAAGGCAGAGTAAGACACTGAGGCCGATTCCCTGTTATTATATTACTGCCTGCATGTTATCAAATAATTTAGTCCAAACTATCTGTAGAATCCTTCCCCTAAGTTTAAAAAACAGATTATGCCTTAAATATTTGACAAAAAGAATCACTTTCTTTTCTCCTGCCAACTTAGACAATGCCAGAAAAAATAGGATCAATGTTCTCAAACAAATGGATAATTTAACTGAAGCCACAGTTAGAATTCATCTAGACTGGAAAAAAAGAAAAAAAAAAAGAAAAAAAAAAAAGAAAAAGAAAAAAGGAGGGAACACTGAACCCACCTTGGAGTTCAGAGAACAGATTCTTGTTGACTGGAAGACCGGACTCCTTCCTGTTGCTGCTAGGTTTACAATAGTTAAAATAATCTCTTCTGGCTCAATACTGCAATTATTCTATGGGGAAAAAAAAATAAGAAAAAAAAAAAGACTTAGAAGAATGAATTAAATATTTTATTCTAAAATGTATGTACAGAAAAAACTGTGTTTTGCTAAAGCCTGATGATCTGCTTTGTCATGAGGCAAGTCTTTATGAAAGTCTTTAGCATTCATTTCCTTTTGTCTGGCAGTAACTCATTCATGAAGGTTCTGAATATTCATCTTGTTACTGTTTTTCTTCTTTCTTATAAAAAATACTTCAATTCATTCCCCCAAAAGCTGTTTTTCTGCTTTGTGTCTTTTCTCTCAGTTTATGTAGAGATGTTGGTTTTGAACTTTTATTTTAAAGGCAGTCATTTTTAATTGCTGAGCAGTAGATATGCTGAAAAAAAAAAGCCCTCAAAAGATGCGGACTGTTTTATTTTGTTTCTGGAGAAATTCAGAGGGTTTTTTGAATGTTGAATTAAAGAAGTCATAGTGAACAGACAGGGAAAATAGCCCTTGAAAAATCAGCTTGTCTGTCTTCTGCTCTCAAGGTATATTTAGGGAGCCCTGATCCCTTCTTGGCAGAGATGTGTCCACCATGTTCTCAGGAATCTCTTTCCAGCCTCTCCAAGGAATCAATTCCATTAATTGCTTTCCTGATAGCGAGCTCTTCCTAATGTCTAACCTGATTCTCTCTTGTAGCAATTTCAGTCCACTTCAGTCTGTTCTCTCTGCCTTAGCCTTTACACATCTGAAGATCATTACCATGTTTCCCCACAGTGGTTTCACTTGTAGATGAAGGGCTGGTTTGTTCCAATGTTTCCCAGGCTCAGAGAGCTCTACCTGCTTTCCTCTGTGCTCAGTCCACTTGGTTCCTGGTGTTCCTGGAACTGATGCTTCAGGCTGGACAGGGTACTCCATCTGAACAGAGCCTTCCTATTGACACTTCTCCAGGACGGTATTTGCTTTTCTTGCAACCTAGTGGCATTGCTGACGCATGTCCAGTGTGTGACCTCTGATCCCCTGTGTGGAACTACTGCCCAGTCAGCCCTTCCCCATCTTGTATTTTGCTCGGTCAGTTACTCCCAAGTGCTCTACTTTGTGTTTCTCTTTAGTGAAATGTGTTCTGTTTTTTTTTAAGGCCCACTTGCACACCCACGTGCATTTCTGTAAAGTGTCCTCTGTTTCTTCAGCTCATCCTTCTGTATTCAAACCCTGCTGTCTTTGTAGGATAGGACTTGCACCTTTTCCAAGCTTTTTCTTTGCATCCTTTGCAAAGCTAATAGGAGCACTATTGATTCTGTTATGCAAATCATTAACAAAAGTACTGACAAATACTAAATCTGCTAAGTATTGTAGAATGTAGAGGGCATGGAATATTCCAATCAATGACTCCTCATTACTGTGGCTTATAGGACAGCCTTGGTGGGGACAGAGTTATTCCACTGAAATGCCAGGATTTTGCAGAGGTGGAATGAGGTTTTGTCAAATCCCAGGCCTGGGAGCACTGAGCACAGCGCTGCTGGTGGAAGTCCTCTTGAAGTCTAAAGCAGAAAAGCAATAACTTGGAATACCTGTGCTGTCCACACAACCAGGGAATTTGAATTTGTTGTGGTCTTTTCCTCTCTGTGTTTGAATTAGAAGGGAACAAACATTCATGAACAGAGCTGTAGTGGTGGTCTGAGTGTATGGGGCATAGATCCATAGATAGCCACGTTGCATATATTCTTCTGTTTGTGGAAAAGTTGTTAATATCTTTTGAAAGAATGAAACTCCCCCCCCCCCCCCCCCCCCAACTTAAATGCTATTTTACATTAAGAACCTACATTTTTTCACAAAAGATTATGACAAGGATTTTTTTCATTTCTGTCGGGACTCTTCCATGAAAATGACTCAGTATTTGGGTTTCACAAAAGTTTTTCAAAATCTCATGGGTTTTAAACCAATGTTTCTATTATAGTTATTTTTTCAGTAGCTTCCAATAAACAGATGCTTTATAAAAGTGGTCTTCTGATAGCATGAAAAGTGGTTTTCTTCCCTACAACTTCCCATAAAGTCTTTCCTTCTCCGAACATGTAAAGATGATAAATATGCTGTTCTTGATAACAATGATTGCACTCTTCTCCAAGGCCAGATACAAAAAACACAGTCTGAGCTGCACTGACATTATACTTTCTGTTATTTAGCTTAGCAGATGAAAAAGTAAAGATCCACCAATAAACATTTTAGAACTTTGTGCCTGTGCACCCTTGAAATTAGCTGCAAAAATAATTGAGACTTACTATGTTTTAAGTATGGTAAAGTACAATTTCTGAGGCCAAACTTACTCTTCTGTAAGGACTTGTAGAAGTATTTGCTTATTTAATGCAAGGAAAGTTACCAAATACTACACCTGATGCATATTACATGGATTCTAAATTATAGCCCTGCATTTCAATTGAAAGGAAAAATAACATTAAAGAATGATGTGCCAACCAGGTAATTTTCCCTTAAAATGTGAATGATTCAGACAGGCTGATTCTCGATACTGTGTTACTAAGTCATCAGCAGTGCAGCCTGGTATAAAGAAATGTTTTGTTTTTTATTGCTTTATGTAGTTGTTGACTGAATGACACTGCATTATATCAGCAAAATATAAACAGAATCACAACCATAGTAACTCATACATTAGAGTAATTGGTAGGTGATTTTTGCCACTGAAGAGGTCCATGCAGTCAAATTTTGAGGAAATAGATCAGGATTTAGCTCAATACAGGACCAGCTCAAAAGAGAGCATGAAGTTACTTAATTAGTAACACATGGCCAGAACTGAAACATATTTATTGAAAAAAGAGCTGGAGAAATACAAGATGAGAAGATAAGGCAGTGGTCTCTCCGTGGCTTATTAAAGTTTGGAAATGTGCGTCCTAAAAGACTAACTTGCCTCATAATTGTGCAACTCATTCAAAGTTGGTATTTTTAATTTCAAGGAGCATTGTCATTTGAAATGAAAAGTTGAAGCATGAATAGATATTTTTAATTGTAGTGCTTTACAATGCATAAACAAAAGTTCAAGATTTATTAAAAAAAAAAAGAAAAAGAAAGATGATTTCTTTTTGTTCATTTATCCCCAAAAGGAAGTATAAAGCCAAAAGGCTAGGACACTCTTGAATTGTTTCATCTGGCTTGCTCTTGAGTAACAGATGCTATTGACTGACTGAAAATAATCAGTCAGGATTGACTGAAGGGTTAGGTCTCAGTATGACAGCCAATATAAGACAAGCCTATGTATGGCAGCTGCCATTACACTGAAAGGACAGACTTTCTCTGCTGTCACTTGCCTGCTTTCTTCTAACCAGAAAATTTTGCCCCTTTCCCTGCCCCAGCCTCTATCAGAATTGAATGTCTTGTTATTCATTAACAATATCACATCAAAACGATTTGAGTGAGCTTAAATGCTTCATAGTGGGGGATTAAAAAAAAAAAAAAGTGTCTGGATCAATTTTGACAGAACTGGGTTGGAGGAGGCGATATCTGCAGTGATGCCTGCAGATGGGAAGGTGCAGCCATCTCCCTTGGAATGGGTGGTGAGGCCCGAATGAGCAGCCTGGAGACGTCTGTGTGGTACTGAGTAACTACTGACACTGCCTTAGCCAGAGAAGTCTGTCTGATTGGACCTCTCTTTAGTCCTACTGTCACCTTCAGTGCATTTCTGAGTTAACAAAGATGTGTAAGGTTATCGCAGCATCAGTGAAATAACAACATCACAATGTCTGAAGAACTAAGCAATTGCAAAAAGCATAGGAATTATTAGCTGTACTTTGTAGACTTTGGGGGTGAGGAGGAGCAGCTTTGTAACCTCTTTAATGCTGTGATTAATTTAACTTTGGATGTCGTAGTTGCTGTTAAAATTCATTTTCTTCCCTTCACTAAAGGCATCAGGAACTCTTCACACCTCTCCTTTGCAGTTACTCAGCCATAGGAGGATACTTTTCAGGATATCGGTCTGTGTTACAAACATAATGTCATCTGAGGGAGTCCTTCTCCTCCCATGTTCCTCTTCTGTTCATCTCCCATTGCCACCCCTACACCACTGTACTTCAGCCTCTCCAGGGTCATCTGAGCCTTCCCGCAATCCAGCAAACCCGTGGGTATTGCTGAGGAGGAAGCAAACTGGTGTGGTGAAAGAGAAGAAGCCCAGGCTTCTGAAACTGGTTTTGCTGCTGAAGCCAGTGGGAAGTGAAGCAACCACTGAGACAACCATTCCTCATATTATTCGGATGTAAATACATTAAAATGTTCTAGAAATAGTTTGGAAGAGTGTACAGATGATTGAGCACAAGTGTGACAAGTTCAAGTTTTTTTAGGGTGAATAGTCTGAGAATATTCACACTTTTTGTGCTTTTCACCATGACAAAACAAGAGCAACCAAATTTTGCCTTTGGCTTTCAGATTCATACTATATTGCTGTACGATGTATTTAATCTCATTACTGTAGCCATTTACATTTAAAAAGTTCTATTTATATGCATAAGAAGTAAAGCATTCACGTAGCATTTTAGATCCTTTAGAAAAATTGCTCTTTTTAAAAACCAGCTATTTTGTCATTGGCCAAAAGTGCCAGAGCCATTACAACGTCGTTCTTTAGTGATGTCACATGTCATTTTGAGTTTTAAAACCTGTATCGTTTGAGCAATGGCAAGTCCTTTGGTACTGTATCCTCCTGTGTTTGTGAACAGAATCTCAGGCATTTGAGAACAGTGGCAATCTGAGCAACACAGTTCTTCTGGCTAAGCACTGATTTACAGAATTCCTTGTAGGCAACAATTCAAAAGACTTCAGTGACACAGTAAGCATAAATGCAAGAGGTGAAGAGATCAACAAGAGTTCTCAGCCTCACTAATTTAACACAGGAAGTGATGGTGAAAGTCTAAGGTTAAGCTGTTCAGTTAAAGCTGAAAGAACGGAAACTGGGGCAAGAAAAAGAAAACATGGTGTCATAAAAATGATGACATCTCTATTTACACTAGGAAGATTACTCACAGTACAGTTGTAAAACCTGGGTACAAAGAGTTCTAATGAATTCTAGAAAGTAAGGAAGATTTGGTAATTGTGTCATATTTTCACCATAAATATATCTGTTTCTCCTTTTGATTAAATGATCAGGCATTCAGATAAAGCATATGGCAAATCACATGCTTAGAATACTCAGCATAGTTATGAAATATAGTAATGTTCGGTGAGTTCTCCTCATAGTAGGTAGAGAAGGGCTTTAGTGAAGGTATTTAATAACAGTAAAAATCGCACAGTTTTGAGAGAAAAGGAAAGCAAGTTCTAACTTGCTTTAATCTAGAATGCATCAACTGGTTAAAACAGCTGAGGGAGGTGTCAGGAGTGTATAATTTCAAGTGAGTGGAAATACAAATGCTGCAAGGAGTTACTTTCTCTGGCTTTGGATCATTAAAGCTCTTAAGCGTATTCTTTAAGTGCAAACATTCCCATGGCAGTGATTGGGTGGTGACTGGACAGCTTGCAAGATCAGATCTTAAAATGTTTATTTTCTTTCATTACTTTGCATATGTTTGGCAGGTTCTCCTACAGCAAAGCAGCAGCAAGCTGCTACATGTCCCTTTTAACTGTGGGTACAGAGGAATTTACAATGTCAGCGTTCTGTAGTGTGTTGTAAAATCTGTGCCACTACCTCAAGTCTTCTCTGTAGATTTATTGTAGCACAGAAATACTGAGAAACAAACACAATTCAGTCAAGGGGAGTGAGAGACAGGGCTTTTTTTAATCATCAAAAGACCTTTTTTTGTGAGAAAGTTCAAGGAGCCAGAGCCACGTATCACAAGAATTATTACCTCACATGTGAGGTTGGGTAACTAATTAACAGAACTGTATTGTGTACTGACTGGAGTCCTGGCATTTGGTACACGAAAGGAACCTCCTATGAAGTTCATAGAGAAATATTCTGGCTGTCATCTTTGTGAAGAGAACAATCTGCTTTTATTTCTCAATAATAAAGCATTTTCAGATTATGCAAGTTCACCAATGCAAGATGGTCATTAACTGTTTAAGTGACAGTCCAACTACTGCGTGTTGGTTTTGTTTAAGTTCTTTCTGTTTCATTTGCAATAGATTTACCATTAGTTTGCACTTACAGCCTCTTCAGTGCTTCTGAAACAACTTTTTACATGTATGCAGGTTACCGCCTGAATTATGTAAAGTATCAGTTCCCCTAAATTTCAGCGTAGCCTCTGTCTTTATTCTGTGTTTGGAGAAAGCTTAGTGAAGTAGAATAACATCCTCTTCTCCATTGTTTCTATTGATTCTGTGTCTTGGGATTTTGACAGGAAAGGGGCTCCGGTTTAAAGCCAGTTGGGGTTAGCAATCAAGGGTTTCAAGAATGCTGGCATTATCACATAAATGGCCAGAGCAATGAGTTTGCATGTGGGTCCAAGATTTTCTCCAACTTTTCTTTGAGCAGTGGTTCTGGTTACAGCTAAGTCTAAAAATTTCAGTTCATTCTGACCTTCTTCACTGAGCCTTGTTTGCAGCATCTAGACAGCTGAGATCTGCTTTGTGCCAAGGACTTCCAGCCAACGTAATAATAGACAGTTCTTGTGCTAACACTGCTGTCAGTAATAGGGAGTTTGTAACTGTTCTTTAAGAGAATGCAAGTGGAGAATAGAGTGATTAGTTGTTGGATGCTTCCTTAAAAATGCTAAAAAAGGTAAATTCCAAAATCTACTTACTTGGCATCTGGCAGTGACTCTGCTGCATTATTGTTTCTAAATATATACGTGTGCAAAAATAAAATGTGCCCAGAATTACTGCACACCTCCCCATTTCTCTTTCCTGCGTATTTAAAACAATGCCCAAAATGTGGGCAACACTGCTTGTGTCTCTGCTTTTGTCATCTGGAGAAGGTCTGGGAGCTAGGCTGAGGAGTCCAGTCTGTTTTGGAGGTTATTTGGTAAGTCTCTTTTGAAAAGTAATTTTTCTCTCCAAGAAGGAATATAATTTTACAGATGAGATACATTAGGCTGATTTATTTTCAAGATTCCTTTTTTTGTTTGTTTGTTTTAGTTGACTGTAACTCCAGTAGCTGAAAGCAGGTGCTGCTTGGAAGATGCTGTAGGACTTGGAATTGACTGTCTGAGGAAGGAAGCTTTTTAGAAACCATTGGCTCTTGCTGCCTCCTTTACACGAATATTATGATGATGTTCCAGTATTCCACAATGAAAAATATCTATCAGATCTCCTAGATGTGCTTTGTGGGAGAAAATTTAAGTGATAAGGTGTGTGCCACTACTGGTAGCATGCATGACGGTGTGCCACAATAACAGAATCTCTTGCTATGGAGTAGCTGAATGAACCATTAATTCAACCTTCTGAAAAGAGAATGCTTAGTAGTCGTACTGAGTATTGTACTGATACTTATCTATGTACAATACTTCTTTTTTCCTTATAGGAATTCCCATTAATTGTTTATAGCTAACCGAAACTTATTCAAAAAGTTTTTGTGATACAATTTATAAGAATTCTTTTGGATCTCTGGGTGCTTGCCAACCACTGAATTGTTTATGTGTTTTAAACTTTACTTCTTACTCTGATCATCACTTCATGTATTAATGCGTATTCATGATGAGTGAATGCAAAAGGGAACATGAAGACAAGGAACACATTCAAATATTAATTTGAGTGAATGCTTCTTGAAGATTTGATCTGGTGCTATTCAAAATGCAGTGCTTCTGAATCAGGAGCAATAAAGTCACAAGAGAGAGCACTGGAAGTAATCCATGGACATCCTGTTCTTATTAGAAGTGGGCTAAAGCATTCTGACAGATTTCAAACCTGCTGAAATATTATTATTCTTTTTTTTCTTCTTCTTTTACACCAGCATTATTGAAAGCACATCTTACCTATCAGTTTAAAGGTGGCTATGAAAAAGAGAGAAGACAGAAATATATTTGTGAAAAATAGGGTGAGAAAAGAAGCAGAGAGTTGACTGTGTGAAGAAAGAAAAAGACACCCTGGGAAAGCAGCAGAGAAAAGGGAAAGAAAAAAAATCCTAATTTTTTAAAATATGACTCCTTAGAAGTGAGACTGTGCCAAACCCTGGACTTGGAGGCTGTTCTGTCCTTAATACATTGCACATGATTGTCTGTAGCTAGAAAAACATTTTTTGTGGGTTTTAAAAAATCAAATTACCCTTATATGAAATAAAACAAACTGTGAGTTTATATGACAGAGTAAAAAGAAACCAAATTCATTTTGCAAGCCTTTAGAGAGTTTAAAAATCCCTTAGGCTCACAAAAACTCAAACTCCTTAGCGTTCAAATATTCAGATATTGTAGGAGGTACAATTGACTTAATTCCATTTACTTTAATTAAGTTTTCATCAGACTCTTTGTATTTAGTTAACTGATTCTCCTCTCAAGGCATGTTTGTATTAAGGGCAAGATCCAAAATAGCATGTGGATATTTCCTGTGCAATTTAGATAGACATTAAGTAAGGAGATTAGTTATAAAACCTGCATAACTTTAAAAGCTATAAGACTGCAGGCAGTTTGGTATCCCTCAGGAACGCCTTTCTGCTCCATATGTGAAGTCTAGGCCTCTAGCTTAGCATTTTGGCAGACCAACAAGGTCCGTTTTCAGATGCCATGCTGCCTACCTAAGCTTATGACCCTCAAACCTGCAATGCCAACTTGTCTTCTACAAAAGTGATACCTACTGAGAAGATGACAAAGCTGGGATGTACATGGATTATATACTGAAAGAAGGTGAGTGACGCCTCTGATAGTTAATAGGGAATACCATGCAATTGAGCGAAGGTAAGAATGGCTGTCCAGGATCGTTACAAGAATTCAGCCAGCCCTGCTACTTAACTGGCAGGGAGGTATCATGGTCATGAAGGTGATTTCCAAGGTTGAGCCTCATTCCTTGCACTTCTGCTGACCTGACCACTGCAAATTCTGTGATCCAGGAAACTTCACTGTAAAACTGTAATGAGAGATACTGTATGTATTTGTTCTCTTGGATTAAAACACAATCCCACCTCCAAACTCCCAGTAATCTTAAGTGAATGCCTAGAGTAGAACACAGTAAAATGTGATCTGATTGCTGCTTAAATCCGTTTCAACTTGGAACATCTTTGATGTTCCTTGTACGGAATTGCCTCCATCTCATGAAAACGTTATCTTTCAGTTCTGTTTGCATTCCCATTTGGAGCTTCATCTGATATCTCCCTACTCTCGAACTGGAAGATTCAGTAAAACGTTGGTGCCAGACTACCTTCTCCATGACAGGACTTAACACACTTCTGCCACATCCCTCCTCAGTCATCTGTTTCCCAGCCCGCAGAGTCCTGAACTGTCTGATTGTTTCCCAATACGGAAGTTGTTGCAGACCTCTGACCATATGTCCTTGCTCTTTCTTGCAATTTCTATAGAATAATGTGTAGTTCATTTTTCCTAGGATATATTTATAAATATATATGTATATAGGTGAGGCTATGTAAGTACTTCTGATGTTTTTCACCTGCTCTGTTACTATGGATGTCTTCTTCCACAGATCTGTTTATTTATGATGGTACCTGGACCTGTACTTTGGATGCCACAGAGTCACAGAATTGTAGGGGTTGGAAGGGACCTCTGGAGATCATGTCCTTCCTTCCAGGCCAGTATGTGACCCCTTGACCAGAGTCACACAGTTTCTTTTGCAGACTCATTAAATAATGAGAACAGCAGTCATGCAGTACATCTGCTCCAAGGCACCCTTACCACAGTGTGGCTCCAGCCCTACTGCTTTGGGTCATCTCTGAGATGACAGAGCTTGTGGTCTATTTGGAATTGGGTTCTGGTTGTCCTTATCTTCTATAATTGCTTAGCTGTTGTAAGACATTTTCTCTTCTTCCTCTAAGTGAAATAGCATCTGCTTTGATACTTCTTCAAGCGCTTGCTCCTATGGATGTATCGAGTGTGTCCATGTGCCAGACAGTGTTAGTAAGCATGAAGAGTGGCACTGCAGGTGCCTGACAAAAATGTAGGGGAGAGAATATTTCAAGATTCACGGTTTGTGTTTAAGTGTATAATGTCTGCTTACATCCAACTTAGATGCCCACGATCTCATGAGGAGCTTTTTCTTAGCTTCCTTACACGTTAGTATTTCTATCTTACAGAAGTAGTTCCCTATGTGAGGTGGGTGCATGGACATAGGCAGATGAAATATGCACTGATGCTATCTAATTTGGGACTGCGTAAGTCCACGGTTTGTCTGAATCTGTAGTAGGATGTCATTAAATTGCACAGAAAGTTGCTGATAAGCTATTGCATCATCACAGTGGCCTACCATGTTCAGCAGTTTCAACCTGGATATGAGGTCAATAATGTCCTCAGTGCCTGACATAGGAAGCAAAGGTTAGAATAAGGATCTGTCTCTACAGTTTCACAAAGATAGTATTACTGTTATCCTTGCTTAGCACATCGGCTTGGGATACAGACTGATTTTGCCTTATCTAAGCCACAATCACTCAAACTCTTTCACAAAGCCAAGAGGTGACAACTGTTCTCCTGCATCCTAGTATCGTAATTGGCCGCCAAAGCCTTTTTTGTTCATTATTCAAATCTTCTGTAAAAATTATCACTGTTCTTATGTTTTCTACTCTTCTCCTGAGAGCAAAACAAATCCTTCCCAGGGCAAAAAGAAGTAGGCAATGGTTTGTGGAGATGGTGAGGATAATCTTTCTTTCAGTGACTTGTCTTTTCCTGTAAGCACCTCCAAATGTTATTGCTCTCCATAGAGCAGGTTTATAAAATAATGGGTAAGTCATAGTAATTATCCTGTGAGCTGTAAGGGCTTTCTGCTTTTCCTTTAGAGAGTAAGTCAGCTTTCACATCCCTGCTAAAATTCATAGCAAGTTAGAGAAGGAGCTCATTTCTCACTGCAGTAAAGGAAGAAGGAAACAACATAGAAGTTTGTCTCTGAATTTGCCTATTTCAGTCTGCAAATACAATGAATTGTAAACAGAATTTTTGGGTGATATTTTCTCTACAGATACAGAAAGTTCTGCAGCCACAAGCTAACAACACACTGCTCTGTTCAGCTGCTTGAAACAAATAGAATTGATGCTGGAAAGTGAAATAAAAGCATCAGTAAATTAGCTGCATAACGTCCACATCAGTGAATCTCTCTATGAGCAAAACAGTGGGTGCTACTCTTTTTTGGGTCGTAACAACTGGTTGATCAATATGAGATATTGATATATGTTATAGCTCCAGATTGAGCTATGAAAATGTCAAGGTTAGATTTTTTATTTGGTACTTTATCATGAAATTCCAACTTGGCTGGGTTCCCCACAGAGATCTTAAACTAGAAATCCAGATATATCTGGGAATAACTTTAGTGAGCAAAAAGTGATAATAATAAAAATAATGTGTACTTCATATTGAGGAATATAAGTCTTTTTTTAAATACAAATCACTTCCGGTAATATCCATTTCATCCACTTCATTTGTTATGGTCTGTATGAACCTGTTTGTGTTTATGAATACAGAATAAATAATTCTGCTCTCCAAGCATTTGAAAGCTCTATTACTCATAGAGGAACTCATGAGGAAAATGCTGCTGACAACAAATAAATAAACAAACAAACAAACAAATAAATAATAATATATATATATTTGAACCATTGCCTCTTTATCTCCACTTAAGTGACTAGTGTTAACATCATTGTCCAACTATATTCATGCACAGGAGCTTTTACTTTGCTTTCCATCACTGAGTAGCTGTGCCTGCAAGAAAGCAGTTGCTATCATGTTAAAAGCATGTGAGATGACCTGCCCAAGTATTCTCTTGGTGACTCTTCTTTTCTGGAGTGTATTCACTAAATGTTCCTTCTAAGTTCCTTTGTTTAGTAATGCATAAGCACTTACATCCTGCTATTGAAATTATTTTTTGCTTACAGTTGAAGTGATGTCATGCATCGTACACACTAATATAATGTATATTATATATAGGTACTCATGCTTTTTTTAGCCACTGTTTTATGAATAGAGAAGAATGAATGAGGACATATCAAGTTACATAATTATTGATGTCTGCCTTGAGCACTAACCTGTTAATGTCAAAATAGAAACCTGCATGGTTATTATTGCAAAATAAGGTCACAAGAGTAGAAGAATTCAAAATGCATTGGAATATGAGAAAAAGTATATAATCAAAAGTTATTGACAGCTATATTAAAGAAAATTATAGTTGATTTAACTTAATGATATGTTCATCTCTGAAGTAAGAAATAAATTAGTTTTGAAGAAATTTAGCCGTGACTATTTTATAGCACAGAAAGAATTTTAAACGTAAATTGTACAGTTCCTGGGGCAGATTTTTTTGTATTCTGTTTGGAGCTACCACTTGAATGATTTGTGAATAACATTCTGCAGAGTATATTTTTCATTCTTCTGCCTGCAAAACAAGAATTGCTTTTATTTATACAAAATAGAGCTTAATCAAAATAGAGTATAATGTAGTTCTGAATCAGGTAAGGATGTGATATGTTTTTTGGAAACAATTATCTATTTATTAGACAGTAACGGTTTTCCTGTAGTTTTGTGTCTAAGTATCGTTTTCTCATTTTCCAGAGATGCTTCTTTAAAATGCTGTTGATTCTGTTGACACTGGAGTATAAAAAAATCTGCTGCTCATAAATAGAAACTTATTAAGAGTTATAGTTCCTACCAAAGTTGAAAATAAAGTCTCATTAGATTACAGTGTCTGATGTAAAGAATCATTAAGACCATTTAACGATCCTATGAACGACCTACCTTTCATCTGAGAGAACTGGGAAAAGGCAAAGGCAACCCAGTTTGTTTTTCTACTGCACCCCATTTGTAGGCAGCAGTACTGTCGATGAATGTGCAGTAAAAAGAAACAAAGTCTGAAAGTTAATACCACAGGCGCCAAACACATGTCTGTGAAAGAGGAATGCAACCAGACATTTCTACGTGCAGTACATTAATTCCTAATAGGCTCTTCCTATTTAACAAAGGTCAGATTATTGGATGGAACAGAATCCAGTCTCATACTATGTACATTACCTTCCTTAATGTGTGAAGAGTAGCAGCATGGTAGTATTTCCTTGTTATGATTAATAGAATCACGGCATCACAGAATTACTGAGGTTGGAAAAGACCTCTAAGATCATCTAGCCCAACTATCCACTTACTGCCAATATTGCCCACTAAACCATGTCCTTCAGTGCTGTGACTACTAGAATCAAATATGCTTTCACTTGTAACACGGGACAATTCAGTAGGTCAGACCTATCGGAGCTCGCTATGTGGAAATCTGCCTTTATTTTTTTTTTGACAAACAATTCTCTGTGTAAAGTACTGTGTGCCCCAGAACAACAGAAGGATGAGATGCTGAGGAAGGCATGTAGGGAAAGGATGTTGGAAGGTGGTGTTTTGTTCAATGTAACATTCCTCCTTCAGACTCCTGCTTCCCTTTTTAATTGCTGATGTTGGGATGGGAAGCATCAGATTGAAAACTCTGGTGTCAGACAGCAGGACATGACACGAGCTTGCTGCAGTCCCCAGTGGGTCCAGGACGGCAGTGCCCAGGCCACAGTGCAGAATGGAGCTGATTGTTTTGGGGCACATTTTCTATCTAAATTGGTGCCCTTAATTTAGATTTTGGATAAATTTGTATGACTGTTTTCGTATGCAAACAACCAAATGTGTAGCTTATGATTGCAGGACTGTAGTTAGTTTTGTCAACATTCCTCTTGGCTTCTAAAGTCATTTTTTCTCAACTAAGAACTACAAAATTTGATCATGAAGCTAAATTTGCACTGGATATGAACTTTAACAGGTAGTGCAGTATTATTAAATTAGGGAAAGCAACACTGAAGAAGAATAATAGAGCCTGGAATTTCTCAGTGCCTTTGGTACCCAAAAGCTCAACAAAAATCAAAATAATTTCTGCATGAGTAATTTATTTTTTTTTCCCCAAGAAAAAATGCTGTGTATCGAGTGAATTTGTATTTCAATGATATTTTATGATCAGATTTCTGTATAAATATGTGATTAGTATGTACAGCTTGTCATTAGCATACTTTGAGCATTATAGATTTCACAGAATTGTGATTATTATTTTCCTTCACGTTTTCCCCCTATCCTCTCCAGAACTTCTTGAGAATCCGAAATGATGATGAGTATAACATTTTTTTCTGCTCAGGTGTTGAAAACACAATATTTCTTATGATGTAGTGAGAATAGAATTTGTGAAGAATGTCTAATAAAATTGTGGTTGTACGATAGCATTTGGGTCTGCTGAGACTTGTTGACTCAAACCGAACCATAGATTGTGTAAATTTTAGGAGGGGAGGAGAGTAGAGAGGAGGAGAAAAGTAGATTCCGGAATTTTTACCTTTTTCTCACTCACACACCACCCCTTTGGGAAGGAGTGAAATTTGTTCTAAAGGTGCAGGATATGAAATCTCCAGATGCTCAGAAAGACATATTTTGGTGTTACATAATGAAATCTGATGCGTGGAAATGCCCTTCAAAGGCTATTTCCTTTCTTTGAACAACACATGCTGTCATCAGCTATTTTTGATTATCCTGTGAACTATGATCCTGTCAAGGCAATGGACTCTGGTTACAAATGTTCCTTCATGCGTAGCAACAGACGTAATCGTGAGCATAACTTGGCCACTTGCAGTTGCATACGGTGCCACCAGTGGCACTTGTTGGCATGGTCCTTTATGAAAAGCTGGGTCAAGACTATGCTTGTAATGTTTTTGTTGCTCAAAGACAACATAGTAACTCCTAAAATACACAGATTGGAAATGTGAGAAAAGCAGAAATGACAGATGCCCAATCAACAATAAAAAATTCCTGTTCTTGTTTCTTGGCTACCACATACGTATATTTGGAGAAAGAGTGCAAAAGTCTTTTAGGGTGGCAATTCATTATACTGTTGTGATGCAACTGCAGAAAAATAATTGCTCTAGTCAGTAAAAAAGTGAAAAACTTAAACATCAGAACAGCAGATTTGAAATCCAGTTCCTGATTTCTATCTTCAAATGAGGCTACACAGTACACAATGTTTATATTTCTTTAGTAGTACAATGAGTCGGATAAGTTACTATGCTTACTTCCATGCTCCTGTAGCAATCTAAACAGTTTAATTCCTTGCTGTTCACACTTTTGTAAGAGTTACTATATTTTTCTTTTACCCTCAGGCCATGCGTTAACCTATTTTCTCTCTCAACATACATTAGTCTCTACCTCCTTTATCTGCATTGTTGCTCTTTGCTGAATTCCTTCCAATCTGCAAATGTCATTCCAGTATTGAGGTATACAGATCTGCATACAGAGTCATACAAGACAGATTAGTGTATCCTACTTCCGTACCAGCACTATTGAATTATAAATTTTTAAGCTTTTAAACATCTTGACATTCAGTATCAACTCAGTCTTTTCTACTAAGGCTGCTCTTTCTCAAAGGTTTAGAGCTATTATTCTCCATGTATGTATTTTTTTTTTCTTAACTGAATCCCACTCATTTTTTTTTCCACTGGTATTTTTTTTTTTTCTTTAATCTTATGGTTTTATTTATGAACACTGCTTTAGTTTCAATCTTTATCTGGCATCTCATCACTAGAAAAGCGGCTTCCTTTGATGAAGTCAGTTAGTTGCTAACTCTAGACTTAGCACCATTTCCAAAGAGAAATTCAGTCCTGCTACTCCTTACTTCCATGTTTTAAATTAGAAAACTAGCTTCAGCAGAACTTCATACTGACTTGTGGGACAGTCACAAACCACCTCAAAATTCAGCGTCTAACTTTGTACTGCTTTCTGTAGTCAAACGAAGGCAAGAACCAGTATGCAACCTAGAAAAGAAGATGGAAAAAGAACTACTCCCAACTCTGCATAGGCTCCTGTACCATGCAGGCAGCAGTCAGAGCCCTCACCTGCAGACTGATCCCCTCCTTCCAAGATGATGAAAAACAGCCCTCAAAAAACCCACGTGGGTCACATGCTGGCAGTTGTGCCTGTACCACCTTTGCCAAAGCACCACCGATCCCCCTGCAATAGTGCAGGTGTTTACTGGCAAGGGGAATGCCACAGCCACAGGCACAGGAGGGTCACAGCTGCACAGTGAAACACACCCCCACAAGATGGAAGCATGGCCACCAACCTCCAAACGCAAACCTCCTTCCTTTGATTTAGTGCTTGCCTCAGATTCTCTCGTATGCAACAAACAAGTTATTTATTCTAATAGCTGGAAGGGGAGAAAGAGGATTTGTGTTTTCCTAGGTGTTTTGGTAGTACTTTGTTATTATGGCTGAGTGGGTTTTATGCTACCTAAACAACCAGAAATATTCCAAAATAATCTGGTTAACCAAGTAATTTAGTTAGCTCTTCAGTGAAGGTTTAATTTAACTCCCCCTCTCTAAGCAAAGTTTTTTTTCCTACAAATTAAATGACCCAATTCAGTTCCTTAGTTGATATTTCAGGGCAGCTCTAATCACACAACCCATAAGGAAGCACGGAGCATTTGGTTGTAGGGCTTATTGCCCCCCACCTCTGTGCTCCCTGCTCTGCGACCACCGGGATCCTCCCCGGGGCTCTAAAAGCATGGTGGATGCAGCCTTGCTTTGTCTCTACCTGGGAGAGGAGGGAGCGAGCCTATGTTTTGCTTGGATGATCAGACTTAAGGGCAGAGCAGCCACTCATATCTGAAGAACTGTTTTCCTGCATTCTGGATTCTGACTTTGTTGTGAGGAATAAGGATGATGCAACTGCTCAGAAATGTTAAAAGCAAAAGAACAGTCTTTAAAAATAATTGCTTCCTCCCTTTGTAAACTGGCTACTCTAAGCGCTGTGAATAGTTGTAATTAATCCTTAATACAAGTTACAGTATCTGTGTTACATTGTTATGTTTACTTAGATGTAAAATACCTTATTCTTTACAAGGTAATGACATAAATCCACTTCAGTCTCCATGACAGGCATGGGCAGCTCTAAACCAAAACATTAGGGGGAGTGTTAAAAAGTTAGCAAAATGCCAATATGTTAATTAATTAATCACAGGCATGTTTCAAAGCATTCTTTACACATCAGGTGGGGCTCCTGGGCTATTATGAAATGCCAAACTTCCCTCAGGGCTTTGAGGATTGCACTTCTGAATTCCTCAGAAGTTCAGGGAAGTAAAAGGGTATGTTTTTGGTATGAGTCACTGAAGGGAGGTTGTAGATAAAGATTTCTTATTTTGTTTTATATTATGAGGGAGCAGTAACCAGCTAGCGTCTCAGGAAGGAACAAGGTGGAAAGCAAATACGAAGTTTTCCAAACCTATGAGCCTATTGTTCTAAACTCACTTAACTTTTAATTTAAAACTGATTTTCACTTTTCTTGACACAACATCAAGTTCAACCCCCTGGTAAATACCAGCCGACCTTCTCTCAAGTTCTGGGGAGAAACTTATTCTTTGTGCCATCTCCTCATGTCATGAACATAAATGAACATGAGTGCTTTTTACTGCTGAGTACCAAATATCCTTGTTTTCTCCCAGCTTTTGGCTGTAGGTCTAGGAAGTACTTGCATGGTATCAGTACATACAACTCCACAACTCCAATACCTCTCAAATAATTTCATTCAATTTCAGTGGAACTCTGGACTCAGCATGAAATATCATGAGATTTGAAGAAAGAAAGAAAGAAAAAATCTAGCAGAATTGACGGTTGTAGGTAATTTGCTTTATTTGTTTTTTTAAGCCATAGGTGCCAACATGGCACCTGGGAGGCATCCTTGGAGAGGTTCAGTTAGATAGCTGGATGGGCTGGAGTGTGTCAGGGGCCCAAAAAGAGCTCTCAGCATGTTGGTAGTATAAAGTAGGACTATCTGAGAATGGTGATATCTGTGTGCACACATAGCAGCCTGTGCTGTCACCCACTGTCTCATCGCAGCTTCTTGACCCAGAGAAAATAGGTGGTGAATTGTGGGACACCTGCTCTGCCTAGAACTTTCACTTTAACTGTCAGGAAGAGTAAGTGTAATGGAATTTTTTAAAGGGTTGGGCAACTCTGTTTACATCTGACTCATGTTGCATGTAGATTCATGAAATCTAAAGCGATTCCTGGACTAGATACAGAAGAGAAGTGCCTCACATGTCAGGACAAAGCTAGCACTGTGCGGCATGTTAGTGCTGAGGGAAGGTCACTCGGTTTTGAATTTTTTCTAATTAGCATTCTCACTTAGTATCTCATGCTTTACCTGCGGCAAAGTTGTGTAACACCCTGGGAATGCTTGTCTGCTTTCCCAGCGAAGGTGCAGAGAAGAGAAAGCGTTCAGAGAACCCCTCCTAAGTCCTGCACAATTCAACTTGGAATATGTTCAGGCAGGACTTTGGGACTGCCTCCAGTACTGCGGAGATATCGCTGATGAAACTAGAAGATATCCACATTGTTGGATATGATTCAAAGGATTCTCAGTCCACTGGAGAAATGAGAAGAGCAGAAAAAGCTTTTCTTCATTTGGAACCTTCACAAAAGCTCATTCTAAGATGAGATCTTGGAAACTCAGTGTGCAGTTAAATCGCTTTGTAAAAGGTGCCCTGTTTCTCAAGAAAACAGAGCTTCAGCAGAACTTCAAATATTTTGGTTGAATTCTTCTATTTATTCTGAGACTTTGGTTTATGTTTTAAAAATATGTCATCAGGAAAGGGGAAAAACTCAGACGAATGTTGGTGTGAAGCAAGAGCAGCCTTTCACCTGGATTTGTTCTGCAATAATCATGGGAATACAAGCATGAACTCAAACAAATATGGAAAGGGAGTGGCTTACTCAAAGCCTTATAAATAAAGTACAAAGTTATCACAATGGGATCTTTAAACTTGGTAGAACGTTTGGTAACCAGGAAAGATTTGGCAAGGATCTCTTATTTACATTCTCCTGGATTCAGCTGTTTTTAGCTATTTGCTTCTTGCTTTCAGCTAAAATGAAAGCTCACAGGAGAACTCCTCTTCTACAGATTTAAAATAAGTATTACTGTGTATTCTTGTGTGTGTGGTAGGAGAATATCGTGGATTAAAATGTTAGACAAATATTCTAATACAGGAATTTACTATTTTTTTTTTCCTGTGAAGGCAATCGCAAGAGAAGCGTGCACCAAGCACAGCTCTGTCACAACTGAAGGAGTGTAAAGGGAAGGCATTAAAATAGCTGCTACTCTTGACTTTTAATAATGTTTTGTATTTAGTTTTTCTAGAGCTGCACTGCCAAGTGGCCCGTGATTTACAGAGCTGTCATGAACTTGAATACAGAGGAACAGCTTGTTTTGAAAGAAGCTGCAGAACAAAACTTGGTTTTATGTTACTGGAAAGATGTGTGCTTTCTTTCAGTATCAGCAGGCAATCAGAGTTTCTATGGGCCTGGTGTTAACAGAGTTATAACAGCATGAAACTTGAATAATACGGTGATGAATGAGCCTGCAGATTTGGGATGTGAGGGGGAAATCATGTGCTCTGGAACAGAAAGATGTTTGGTAGAGAGAAGGATGCTGCCACTATATATGGTCACTCCTTTGTTCGTGTTCGTTCAGGAAGAGCCACACCTTGGACGCTTCATGGTTGACACCACAGGGTGATAACCAGCTGTCACTTCACTGTACATGTGGGAAGAGAGCTGTAATGCAATACAGCAATTTGGACATGCCTGTTTGCCTGTTGCAGCTTGTGTTATTGTTGTCTCATGCTTGTGATCACAAATATGAACTGATTTTCTGTACCTCTGTCCACTGGTGTGGATGGAGTGGGGTTTCTCAGGAACCATACCTAGATAATTCTGAAAAGATTCGTTTCTGCAGTGTAACTGCATATTTACAGGAACTACTCCATAAGTAATGACTCCTGTTGTATAATGTTGGCCCAAAACGTCAGAGGCAGACGTTAGTGGTGTGGCAGTAGAGGCTTGAGTCTTCCCACCAGTAATCCGTTATATTGTTGCTGTGCAACTGATGGCAGCAGAAGGGCAGTCTGACCTGGTGATGTCTGACATGGAAGTGCGTATGAACCGAAGGTGTGGAACTGAATTCCTCTGTACAGAAAATATTACACTCATTGCCATTCATTGACCCTTGCTGAAATTTTATTGAAACCAAACAGTGGATGTGAGCACAGTGAGGCGGTGTGATGCATTTCAGCAATGGTGACAGTGACATGAAAGATAAGACACATTCCAGATGGTCATGCACAGCTGTCACACAACACAATGAAGAATGTCTCAACCACCTCATCTCTGCAGATTGGTTAGTGGTGATGACTATGTTGAAAATAGTGTTTGGTAGCTGAGAATTTTCTCTATCAAACAGTGTTATTGTGCTCTTTCTGTTTTAGTTACCATGGAAATGAATAGCAGACATCACTTTCGGAGCAACCTGCTTATATTAGTAAATAGCCTACCTTTATGTCTACATCACATCTTTAGTTAAATCAGTATGCTTTCTTTCCATTGATAAAGAGAGGGTGATCACAAGCTTCCTGAAAACTAATGGAAAATACCCATTGATATAAAGGAAAGTAACGTGATTAACCCATTGTCTCTAATCATAGAGGAAAAAGCAGATAGACAAATGAATAAGGTGGGGAAAGGGCTACATCTATTTCAGGAAATGAATTATTATACAATAATTGACTCATAAAACTCAATTATTTTAATGAGTTAGATACTACATAGATATCTACATTGCATTTGAAAAGTGGCTTTTCAAGAGCTGCTGCCATTTTGTTCTCTCAAACGTTTTCCTGTGCTTGATTATTTGAGCACGGCAGACACACTGGGTTCTGCATGTCCCATGAGGAACCTGCTGGTTGCTTCTGAGCTAGGTTTTGCTCTTACTTGGGCCATGAATGTTGCACTGATGTTGCCTCCAAAAACAGCCTGTATTCATTCACCTGTTATACTTCCCATACTGATGCAAGATGAAAGCATGGAGGAGCAGAAAGCTCATCTCCTGTTTTGACACTCTTGCTTTACCACTTGCTCTTGGTCTTACAGAAACCAAGCAATGGTGCTGAACCACTAAAATGAAGCCTGAATCCATCTCCCCAGCTAAGGGCAACAGTAGAGTAACACCTGGGATTAGTAAGTTTCTGCCCTAGAGATTGAGGATCAGAAAATCTGAGTTTAAAAAGATGGGTGAAGCATTCCAAGAAAACTTGATTAGGTTGTGGTGACAACCCTGCATAAAGCAGCATAAGAAGATAGACTACTTATCTGGATAATATTTCAAGTGCCTTATCACACTAATTTAACTGACGAGACACAGAAACAGCTCAGTGATTTTCCCCTGCCTGAGTGGGTATTTTGTGAGAAATGCAACAACTATATGTCTTCCAACTTGGATCAGAGCCTGTATCCAGAGCACTTCACAAACATAGCTGTTCAAGGCTGACTCAGTCCTACATGCCTACTGTAGTATGTAGGTCACTGTGAAAGTAATGTTTCCTATCTTTTTCCATGGAAACTACAACAGATACAAAGAACATTATTTGATAGAGCAAATTCCCAGCTACAGAATACTATTTTTCAACATAGTTACCATGGTTAGCTATGCCTTTTCTCTAGTGATGAACAAGAGCCTACATGCTGTGCTTGTAAAAATCTGCAGCAGAGGAGACCCACTGTTGCTGTCACCACTGCTGAAATGCACCACCCACCGCTCCACTTTGCTCAATCCACTGTTTGGTCTCCATAAACATGGCCTGCCTGTCAGTCCTGGTTGAGAAGAGATTGCTGAAATCTGTCTTTCCCCTAGTCTCAGTTGTATGATGTGACTGGTTGATTCAATTAAGCCACTGTTGCTTCTGAACTGATCATATAGCCTGATATAGCCTGCATAAATTCTTCTTTTATGACCATATGTATTCTATCTCTCTTTCTGGTTCAGAATTTCACCGGAGCAATTTTTACCCAATACCACATCTCCCAGGGTATCCCCACTTAGCATTTTAGTTTGGATCGGGAGTACTGTTTGCAGCAAACATTCCCATGCAAGTTCTGAAGCATGCAACTTGACTGAATTCCTTTTGCACAAAGCCATTGATCCTGTCGATGTTCCGCGGGAGCACACCTAATGTGCCACAGGGTCAGATTAGAGCTTATCCAAAGTAAACCTTGAAATGCACACGGTGTGGTTTCTGGGTCCTTAAGCAGCAGCTCCCTTGCTACAGATCTGCTGGCCACAAAGCATACAAGAAGAAATCTCTCCCCCTTGTTGTGTCCTTTCCTACTTTCAGCAGCTCTATTCCTATCATTTCAGACTGCTCCTTCCTTTCTCCAAACCTTTCTTCAAAATGGGACTTCTTCATATTTCTCATTCACTGTTGCTTTCCTTTCTCAAACTGGCTAGCTCTGAGCATAAGGAAAACATCAAGCAGACCACAGAGTGGCCAAGAAGCCACAGGCCAGGTGTCTGTGTTATCTGTCTGGAATTAATAAGCTGGACAAAGGTGAGGGCTGGGTTCTTCAGAGTTTTTCTGTCTCCTGTTCTCATTCCTCACCAGCCATGAGATTCACTATCTCAGCTGGGTGGATGTTTTTACAACTGCCCCCTCCCTCCCTCCCTCCTTCCCCAGATACACGTGTTTCATTAAATTTAAAAGAGCTGATTTAGAGATGGGATATAGCACTCTAGGCTGAGATCTCTATTTGCCAATATACGCACAGGAGGGTGTGTATTTGATTTTCACTGTCCCACATCACCAAAGTGCACATGTTCTTACTGAGGGGAAATGAGCTAATCCAGTCATCTTGAAGATGCTTATGACCTCGATTTCTGCTCCTGAAAATGCTGGGGCTTATTCATCCTTGTGCCTGGGAGTAGTACAGATGTATAAATATTGCCTACACACATGTTTTGTGACATTCAGGGAGCAAGGTGCTTAGCTAGTTAAGGGAGGATAAGGGAAGATACGCACATAGAAGAAGAATGACAAAACTTGGCTGCATGAAGCCCTCTCCTGGTCCTTCTCTTCCTCCTCCCCTAAATCTTCTCTCCAAAGTGCATTAAATGATTTCCGAACTGACTAACATGCTCTAGGGATTGCGACTATGTGAGATTTCTATACTTCCCAAGCTCTGGAGGCAATTATCATTTGGCCTCATGCTTCAGAGTTTGCTAGCTAGCTGGGTACAGTGCTCTTATAGCTGCATGCCTCTGGAATATTCCTTACATAACTCCCACGTTATGAAAATACAGTGTTTAATTTTTACAAGCAATGAGATTGTTTGATCTATTGTTTCCTGTTAAATACACCATCCCAAATCCCATCCCATGGGAACTGAAGCCAGTCAGTAACTGAGATGGGGTTTAGCCCATTCTCTTTTGGCAAAATCAAGATATTTCACATCCTTTGAAAGTGCATTTGTTTAAGGACAAATTCTTGTACAGTTTGTTGGCCACTACTTGTGAATTAAAATCTGAAGTGCATTAGATTTTCTGATTCAAACTTGTTCAGTGAATGAACTTATCAAACAAAAAGAAATATCTGTTTTTCCTCTGCTCACTGATGCCTCCTTTTGATGCTGTGCCCATTGTGCTACAGTGCATCTGGAAAATAGCCCATGATTTTTCTCAGGGCGGAAAATAGTTATGGCTGTACAATAAGGTTTTACATTGAAACTGATCAAAAGATTACCAACTTCATTTTCAAATCAAGTCCAAACAATAATAGAATCTATCAAGCTACTGTACTTTGTTTTATGGTTTCTTGGGAACATGCCTGAAATTCTGCCATCCTTAGGTATGTTTCCAACACTGGTGTCTGAACAGATGTGTGGCAACCTGAGAAAGCACAAAACAAAGTGTAAAATGAAACAGACCTAGCAGTGAAGTAATTTGTAATGAATAGCATTACTGGATATAGTTCTGCATGTATGTTGCCCTAAATAAAACAATATATAGAATGAGGGTGAGCAGGAATACTTGTACATCCATTAAGCATAAGTAGCATCATTTCCAGGCTGCATTCATGGTGGATAATCAACCAATAACTTTTTCTTATAACATGTGATTAGACAGTGGAGCTCACTGCCACTGTATATTTTGGAAAATAATGGATGTCAAGATGGAACAACTCATGTGAATATTCAGATAGGCAGCTACCATATATCAATATCCTGAGAGAGTGTAGAAATCTGTGTTGAAAAAACCACAGGCTCTGAAGTAATCTGTAGTTCTTAATGATTAGGATAACTTCAATGGTAAGCAGACACTAAATCAAACTATTGCAGGGAAGCTTATGTATCTTTTTTCCTTAACATGGTAGTGGTATTACTTGGGAATAATGAACTACCCAGACTAGAGAGCTGGTTGTATATCGACAAACCCACTGTTTTCCTTTTATCTTTCTTTCCTGGCTGTCTACAAAACTGTGTCATTTCATTTCTGCTGAGAGGATGGTTTTGTGACTGTTCCATAATTTAGCAGTGTAGTTTCTGAGGGATGTAGTTATATGAAGATCTCATCTCTTCAGGAGGCAAAAAATTTAGGACTGACTTTCATCTCTCAGGCTTTCTTACTGTCTGTACAAAGCTACAACTAAACCACACTCAATATGGCTTTGATTAAAGCCTCTTGAAATATATACTATCTGTTCTAAAAGGAATTTGGTTTCTTATCCCTTATTTCCATAATATAATATTTACAGTCTTGGAACAGTTTTAAAGTAAGATATCTATACTGCCTAATGTCAATAAGTGACTGATGGTGAAGCCATTCCACTTATGGAGTGCTTGGGAAGACAGTGGACCAAAGTATCCCAGTGTCCTCTTTTTCCATGGTGCTGTGGCAGCAGGAGCATGCTTTTCATCTGCTGTGGCTTCTCTTTCTCCCCTGCAGCAGGGGGGGGGGAGATGAAAGAGTTCACAGAAACTAGGAGTCACATTATGTGTCCCTGGGTGGTCAAAGTCACCACTTTCATTGTGTGACTGTCACACAGCGTGTGTGGGCACAGGTGGGAGTTTCTCTACATGGTGTGACATCTGGCAGAAGGGAATGGGCAACCACACAGTTTTCTCCTCCGCTCCTTCTGTGCCTTAGTTACACTTCTGCGAATTGGGCTTCCGAATAAAATGCTGGAAACAAATGTTTTCCATGTGGGACTGTGGGACTGCGTGCCACCTGTGCTGGTGTGGGGAGACTGATTCTGTCTGAGTACTGTAGTAACTTAGAGTTGCCCAGAGTTCTTGAAGGAGTGTGTCACTGGGGTGGAAGTTGTCTGCAGTATCCTGGAAGCTGATAGTTATAGAAGTCACCTTTTCCTTACAAAAAGCATAAAAAAACTAAGGTGACAGTGACAGTTGACTGTGACACAGAATGCGTTGAAGATGTGGAATGAGCTGTATCACTGTGAGGGCTTTGGAAGGGGCTGAAATCAAGGGGTTGGGTATGTCTGGGTGTGGGCTGGATAAAACAGTGTGTAGGCAGTGCAGCTGGGATACCACAAGAGCAAGCAGAGACCACTGCAGAAAGCCAAGAGTGGTCAAATGAGTCTTAGTAGTGAAGCCCTGAGAGGAGGAGGAAAAAAAAAGAAAAACAAAAAGAAAATAGTTCATGCTTTTTTGGGTGAAGTGCTGGCTGGTGAATAAAAGGCTTGGAATAAAGAGCAAAGAAATTCCATCTTTCTGTTTGATGACTGTGTTAACAGAAATACAATTTAATGCCCATTTTCAGTAAATAAACAGGTTTGCTACCCTGTTTATACACAATTCAATCTCCAGTTTCCTCAACAAAAACAATCTAGGCATTAGCTAAAGACTCTGGCCCAAAGGGGTAATAGCATTCTCTAATGGGAATAAATAGAGGGTAGGCAGTGCTCTTTCAACCCGTGCTTTGAAGAGTGAGCTGAGTGCAGCCTTTCAGAAAGGTACAGGTACACAAATATTTACCTATTAGGACTCTATTCACCATCAGCTTAGCCCTATTGTATATAGTGTTTCTTTGCTTTTCCAGATATTTGTATTTGGACATGTGAACTACCTTTGCAAGTAGCAGCGACTGGGGTGGCCAGGCACCCACAGAGTCATAACATAGAATGGTATGTTGGAGGGGACCTCAAGGATTGTTTAATTTTTCCTGACATGCCTTGAACAGGATTGCCCACCACTAAATCAGGCACTAGATCAGGTTGTCCAGGATCCCACACAACCTAGCCTTGATCATCTCCAGGGATGGCATATCCACAGCTTATTTAGGCAGCCTGTTGTCACCACCCTCACCAGGTCCCCACTGGCTTTGCAAATCTGCAAACCCCTGTGCATAGTCCTCTGTCCCAGGGTGGCCCTAGACTGCACTTTTCATCAATAGGAAGCTCCTAGGAGTGAGATGTGTCCTGGGAGCCTGTGGTGATGCTCATGGAGGATTAGGGCCTCATTACAGCAATTGCTGGATAGAAAGTGTCATCTTGTGTAAACGTCTAATCACAGAGCTGCCTCTCTTTACTGTAATTAAGACACAAAGGTGAAAGGTATTAAGAAATAACTGCCACTTCCACATTGTTCCTGTCAGGAACTTTGACTGTGATAATCCATTTTTATTGGGATAAATCTACTTTAATCTTGGGCTTGCACTTTCATAAGATTAACTGAAGTGGTGTGCTTTTTAACAGATCTGGGCTCATGGTCTGGGATAAAAGTGCAAAGCAGGAACTATTCTCTGACCCAGACTGCTCTGAAGGAGCTAGCCACGTCCTTCTGGAGGACTGATTTCCTCATGGTGGCTGGCAAGTCCTCAGCACAAACACACCACGGATGAAAAACGGGGTCAGGCTTTGTGCTATGTCCTCCTTTTTATTTTCCTTAAGCATGCAGGGCTGCGGGCAGGGTGGACTGGGACTGGTGCCTCTCCTCGGAGGGCCAGGTAGGCTGGCGGGTGGCCGGCATGCTGGGGCTGAGCACCACCACTGACAAAGGCCCTATTAAGCTGGGCAGGGAGGTGGGGGAATATGATAGCTGCCTCTCAAAGCCAGAGAATCTGTAAAGTAAACCACTGGGCAGCACGGACGTGGAGGTGAGGAATGTGAAGTTGGAGTCCAGCTATTTGAGAGCTGCACCCATCCAGTGCTGTGTGAAATGGTGTTGGCTTGCAGAAGCGGAGTAGCTGGTTATAAAGTATAGTGTTGAAGGGACAGATTACTTGTTGGAATAAATAACTTAAACTCTAGTCAAATCAAATGATCTCTGCCTGCTTATGTTGGGGAAAGCAGGCAACATAGCATCTCCATCCCAGGTCCAGGGCAGTCTCTGCGATCTGCTTATGGAGGCATGTGGTGAAATGGCAGCTGAGCCCCAGCCAGTGCTGTGCTCCTTTCTACTTGTGGTCACATCTTAGATGCTTTCTTGGCCTGTTCCGCTCCAGGATGAGGTTTAGGACAGAATCACAACTGCTCTCACTGAATGCTGTGGGCCTGCTTTCTCCCTGCATTTTGCTTTGGCTCTTGTTTCTGGCCTTTCTATGCTGAGCATACTTATCTATTTGTTTCTTGTGCTTTTCTTTTGAGAGCTGAGACCTCAGAAGTATCAGTGCTTATCTATGGGGAATTTTCAGGTAAGGGAAGCATGGTTTCAAACTTGCCCGTGCTGCTCCAGCAGGGATGGCCTGGGCCTGGCTGAGCATTCAGTGCCATGTCTAACCAGCCTTGTGGCCAGGCTCAATGGACATCTTCATGCAAGGCAATAGGAATATTCTGTATATAGCAATAGTCTGTGCTGAAAAATCTGCTGATTAGAGGGCAGAAAAAAGGCTAAACTCCTCAGAGAGCTTTACTTGCACCTTCCTGCTGAGCAGGCAATGGGTTTAGGCTCGTCACCTTCTTCAGCTGTGTTTCTCTAGTAGGCTAGATGCTAGCAAAACAGCTCAGACCAGCTGAAAATAGGAACTAGTGCACTTCAGCTGTGGATAGTGAGAAACATAAATGAAAATTAAGCTCTAATTTGTAAGCCAGTCTTCCCATTGATTCCTATGTTTTGTTATCTCACCCTCAGAAATCTTACAATGCCAAGTGTCAAGGAATGTTGCATTTGAGAAAATAACCAATTCCTTTTGATACAAAACAAACCAGTGAGCAAACGAGAAAAGCATATGGTAGGCAAAACCTGTTTGAACCACCAAGTCTTCCCATCTGACAAATTTTGTGTAACATCATAGAGACTCGAATGTTTACTATCATAGTGAAGGAACAAACAAAGAAAATGGAGTGAGATCTGTTTTAAAAGGAAAAAGACAGATTAATACGAAGACAACTAAGCTATTGTCTAAACAGTGGTTTTAAACTTGATTTAGCTTGTAACAAGATGTAATAGCACCCACCACAACTTATGTCTAATACTTTCCCTCAGGCTTAAATGAAGGAATAGTGTGTTCTTCTAACTTGTTCCAAGTACAAAAATTTGTACTGCCTTTTATTATTTGAAAAATGTCACCAGAAGTTGCTGGTGTTATTTCATAAGATGTATCATTACCTTGTGCTGTGTTCCTGAAGAACTTGCAGACCTCATGGCCAATTATGCATTAATCTGAGGGGATGAGGAATATGGCAATAATAACCTATCATGCATGACTTTTGATTAGCTCATGTAGTTTAAGTTACTTATCTGCATGCATTTCGTGAACCTACATTCTGACTGAAATAGAGCAATAAGCTCTAACATTTCAGTCATAGTATTCCTGCAACACCTCTATAGCAGCAATATTTTGAGGAATGTGAAAAATACTCGTAACTCTGCCTCCAAGTTCTGGATCCATTTTCCATGTTTAAAAATGGTAATGGAACTAACTAAATATTTGTAACAAATAAATTATATATATATTTATGGAGTCATCGTATCCATTCTTTTACAAGTTAGAATGACTTAATTTATACTGGAGTCCTTGAACAGACGTTTACACATTTCAAAAATCACCTGAGTTTTTAGTTCAGATAATTATTCCCAAAATAATGTCTTGCTGTTGTTTGACATTAGCTCTTTGCTATTCTTTCTGTTCCTAAGTTTGATTCTGCCTGAACTTTACAGCCAATACTCTGGCTTTGATTACTTGAATTCTATTATACTGGAAGCAGTCAACATTAATCACTTGCAAATTAACTGTAGGCTGAGATTCTGTTCTTCTTCTAATCACTGAGATTTAAAAACAATTGAATAAGCTTGTCACCTTTTCATGAATGTCTGAAAAAATGCAAGTGGAAGAAAGGATGTTTATAATCTGGAGTATCTCATTCCTCAATAGACTTTTTCAATTTGGAGATTCATGGTATTATATGCCAGCAAGAACTGTTTCTTTTAGTTGTGTACTGTGTGTATTGCTGTATCCTCACATATATGTATGCATTACTTCATTTTCAGTAAAGCCTAAAATCATTCATCCATGTTTCTAGTAAAGAGACTTTCTTGAGAAGCACTTAGTAATTCTGCATTACTGGAAGAGTATCTGTTTCCGTGTGTCATGTGTGTTTTCTTCTTGCCTGTAGCTCACTGGGCTAGAAATGAAAGTTGAAATCTGGCTCTGACCTAAGTCACGTCTGTTTACAGTAGAGCCCAGATTTAGAGAGTGAAACCCCTCCTTTCCCTCCTTTAAATGTAAATCAGTGCTGGGATATGTGATGACAGTCCTGATGAAGTGTCTGGAAGCCCATCTTCTTGTGAAACAACATGTACACTTAAGCAGAATAATTTCTAGTTTCCTTCTAATATAGGAAAGCTATTTATTATGTAACTTTCAAATCCTTTTCTAAAGATAGACTTACTCAAGAGAAATGCTTGCAACACCAGAGCCTGAAATTCCCAACAAAGCACTACTATTTTGCCTGTGTTATTTTGTCCATCAGCTTCTGATGGGGCCTCTAAGGATCAATTGATAGGGCTTTTCTCCAAAGGGCTTCAAGGCCTCTAGCTTTGTCCATTTTACTGATGTTTCCTCTGCCGCTTCTTTTCCTCACCTCCACCCCAATTTATCTGAGTCTCCACAGAAAAGTGGACTGCAGTCAGTCAGTTTGACTACCAGTGAATGTTTGCTGCTGCTGGCTTTTTTGTTCTGTCCTCTGTAGGACTGTACATAAATCAGTAAACTAGAGATGAAATGGCCCAGATTATGTTTGTAATCTCCTGTGCCATCTGATCTCCATTTAGGAATTTAGATTAAATTGTTCTTGTGTAGGCTGGTAGATATTTATCTATGATGTGGAATAGGCAGTCATTAATATCGTTTTGGATCGTGTATTTCATTTTCTGCACTCTTCTGTCCAGAGCATAGGATGCACATCAAATGCTAGTAGATCTGACTTCCACTGAAGCCAATAGCAGTGAGGGCAAGGCGTGACTCTAATGTAGCATTTTATTATTCCAAAGAAGCAGTTGTTATTGCATACTCCGTTTTGCCAAACATTTTTAATAACTTATTTAAATAAATAAATAAGTAAATAAATGCCTTGTTTAGAAATGCTTGTAATGCTTGTATCAAAGCTGTATCACTAATTAAAATGAAATGTTGCTTTTTAGAGCGTCATCCTTGCTGGCACTCTTTGTTCCCAAGCACTTAAATGTTTTAAAACAGAGAATATCAACGTGTCGCAATAATATGTACTCACTTTAGAAGTATAAGCCTAAGAGATGAGGGCAAGGGGAGAAATGTTATGTGTGTGCATTCTTTTGAAGAAGGGCACTATATTGTGAAAAAACTACTGTACTTGCTCTCTTCATTCAGCTGGAGAAGAATCACAGGTCTGTTATGTCAAACTGAGGTTCCTTTCTGATTCAACTGTTCTTACTCCTTAGCGTTGCTGCCTGGGAAACTGAATATGAGACAGACAAACTATCTGGCCAAAAGGATGTCAATTCAAAATGTACTGCTGTGTTTACAGTTGTATGAGACCAGCCAGTAGATCACTTGATAGCACAGAAACTGGAAAATGACATGTTAGAGCTGTGGAAAATACCACTGTCCAAAATTCAGATCTTTTGCAAAGGAGAGAATTTTCTTCAGCAGATTTGACTGAATTTTTGACATTCCTGTATTATCTCATTCTGCTGGAGGAATGTAAACAGTGCTCATCTAACAGCATAGCTGTTGCAGCTGGATGGCCTATGGGACTGAGATTTTTTTTTGTAAATGAAGATGTATCCTGAACTTGCTGCTTGCTAACTGGCCATTCTAAACAACAAAGTTTCCACAGAAATGAGTGAAGTATGACAAACATTTGCTTTGTGCTGCCTCTTTGGTCTGTCTGATGTGATTTGCAGAGGAATTAATTCCAGGCTAACTTGGTAATCAGATTTGAGCCTGACTTCCAGCTCCACTAAAGTAACAGATAAAGATACCACTAATTAATACTGAGCAAATACCACAAAATCACACAGAATCACAGGATTGTAGGGGTTGGAAAGGACCTCTAGAGATCACCGAGTCCAACCCCCCTGCAAAGCAGACTCTGTATAGCAGATGGCACAGGTGGGCATCCAGGCCGGTCTTGAGTATCTCCAGAGGAGACTCCACAACCTCCCTGGGCAGCCTGTTCCAGAGCCCTGTCATCCTCACTGTGAAAGCCAATACCAAAACCCCCCTTTTGCCAGTTTATAAAGATGGAAAATCTTGCCTTGTAATCAGTAGAAAACTTTTAAGGAGAACTTTTAAAGATTCACTTTTCCTTATTGGCATTGTCTACAACAGTAAAATTAATTGCAATCCTGCTCTATGCTGCATAACTGAGAGTTTTAACAGCAGTAAACTTCATACTGGAAACTGCGTAGTTGTTAACCACCCTTCCGTCTGTTTTCTGCCCCTCCATCTGAGCTGCCCTCAGCCATTCTTTCTCACTTATTTCTTTTCTGAATGTTATGAGTGTGTTGAAGGCCAAAGTTTGTGTAGATACCTAAACTCAGCTTTAAAATCTAGCTCTGGAAAACAGTCTAGAGCAGTGGAGTCTGCTGTTCATCACTGCTTTAGCTTCTGACATTTATTGTATTAGCCAGGATAAGGCACAGGAATGTGTACTTGGGACTGGGAGTGCTGGAGTGCTGTCCTCTTTGGCATTACTCTTGCTCTGAATATTACATTTCTCCTTTTTGTACACCAATTTATCATCTCCAAAGCGAGAATTATCTCCGGTTTGCTTTGTCCAGCAGCCAAGTTTTCAAGGCAGGAGGTGACAGGTGAGAGTGCAGGGTTTGTACCTGACAAGAGTGTGGAAGGTGGCTGTGTTTCAGGCTTAAGACAAGCACTCTGGCTCAACATAACCTACAGCACAGTTTGGAAGTGCTCATAAAATGGCATAACAGCCTGAGCCTCTGGTGAGAACTTGGACACCCCACAGCCCAGGCAGCTAGGTGGAGAGCTGATGGCTCACTTGCTTGAACTTGCATACCCAAATTTCTCCAAATTGCTCTAAGTACCAATTTATGCATTCATTCAGATTAGGTGCTTTCTTTCTCTTTGCCTCAATCTCCACCCAGAAAACAATAATAATAACAATTGCTGCCTCTCCAGAATGTGTAATGAATATTCAAAGTCCTGGAAAACACCCATCTATGATGGAAGTGGGTGTTATTATGTACCGAGCACCATTAAGCTACCTGGTCACTGCAGCTTCTGACCCAGTAGAGGCAGACTGAAGGAACTGTTATTTTTATCATCTTCTCTAGATGAATCTTTGTATTGATGGAAATTTACTGAAGGGCACTTTTTCTCCATGCTTCTCCATCTTTGTTTTCTCTCTCCCACACAAGTAATTTGAGTATCTCTGCAAATTTTGCCCGGTGCAGAAAGAGTAGAGAAAATTCTTTCTTTTTTTTAATACTCACTGTCATTTTTAAGTGAAGTTGGATTTCCAAATTCTGTTAACAAGGAGCCTTGCATAAAAGTAGAACTTCATTTCTTTGTCAAAAGGTAAAATGCCTGTGTGTAGATGTACCCCTCCATTCAAGAATGAAGGCTACTGCTGCATATGCATTTAACAATTGCTGTATAAAATCCTATCAGCCCTGTATTTGTAGGTTAAAAGGTCTGTATAGAAAGGCTTTTTAAAAAATCATAATCCAGTTGTATATTTCATTAACAAAATGACTAATCTTACTAAATGTTACAGTGAAAGTGCTGACGGAACTTAGTCTCTAATCTGTGAATGCAGCATTATAATTTTACAAGAGTAGCTGTTCTTAATAAACATCAAAGTGAATGTAATTATTATGTGACTTTAGCTCTTTTTTCCCACGATACTGTAGTTAATCTTGACAACAACTAGCATTATGCACAGTGTTTTAACTCCCCTGATGATAAAGTTTAAAAATACCTTGGGTTCAGATTGTTCCACTCTGCCATTATCCTCCTTTGGTTGCCTCAGTGGATGACCTTCACCCTTTTGGCTTGGATATGTTGGACAGTGTCCTTTGGAGGCTTTTTTGCGTGTGATCTGGGAGATGGAGCCAGGACAGAGGACAGCATGAAAAGCCCTATTCTCTTGTGGAAGAGTATCTCCTTTTTGAAAATAGGCTTGGACTACATGTGTATCTGGAGGTTCCCTTCATATTTTACTGAAACTTGCTGATCTCAAAATCAAAGGAAAAACCGAGCAGTTGTAAGAGTTGAAGAAATTACTTTCCAAAAATTGAATATTTAGAGCAGTGAGGGGTGCCCTGTTGTAGTTGGAGATGAATGCAGAGGTGGCCCTGAAGACGGACAAGGACAGGGCTTGGCTGCACACCCTGCAAGGTGGTAAGCACTGGGGCTGGGCTTTGGGGAAGGGATTATGCTTTGGTCTAAATATTCTCAAATGAGATTGTGGTAATTAGTCAGGAAGGTGAAAGAATTTAACTTAAGTGTTCCACAGTACAAAATGTAAGGCACAAGGATCTGTTTCAGGGGGTTTAAGAGTCAGCTACTATTTAGATGCAGAAAACAGGATCGAAATTGCCTACCTGGGACATGACTGGGGATTATCATTTACCTCTGAAGATCTTAGTCACGTTTTTTCTTCTCCGTTCTACTAATGATATCATTTGCCAAGCCCAAATCTGAAATATTTATTTGAGAAATTCTTCTAAAATAATGACAGCTACATTGTGTACAGTAATTTCAGCACATCTGCTGACATTTGCAGTCTCTCCTTTTGTATTCTTTTTCACCTAAACTTTGACTTCCTGAGCTGATTTGAAGAGGCCATGTTCTGATAAAGCACATTACAACGTGAGCCCTGTTGACTCTTATTCTAGAGAAAAGAAAATACAAAGCCAAGTCATGAATTTCATGGAATAAATACTCATCGTGGTCTCTGGACAAATGGAGATGTAGTAATAGTAGCAGTACTGTTGTTGCAGTTACTGGCATCTTCATTTCATTTTCTGCCTTAATGGGCAGATATGTTTGCTTTTTGTGCAAACAAATGTGCAATTCAAGATCCCTGACTGGAAACAAATGATCACACATTGTACCGGTATTTCATGACCTGAGAACATGACAAAGTCAAACAATTTTGTCGAAAGTGCCTTATAATCATGCACTGCTACATGTAAAGGCCCAAGCAGATCCTTCTCGAATGACACACACAATTACTTTTTTGTTCCCAAGTGAAAGTGGCATTTCAGCATTGGTATTACCCACTGAGGGTAATGAGGTGCTCACATATGAAAAGAGGAGGGGTAAGACTGATATAATGTGAGTGACTATCAAACCAAAAGTGGCAAATACTGCTTTAAGAAAGTTTTTATAACACTTCAGAGTCTGAGCAAGGGGATCGTGTGGTATAATACTGTCTAACTCTTGCTTCAAACAGTGGGGACTTCCACCCCCCATCCTGAATAACCCCGCTAATGTTGCTAGCAGCTCCTTTGCTTGATGCCAAGGACATGATTAAGACTCTGATTCAACGAATCAGAGGTGATCACTTAACCAGAAAGTATCATATGATAGATGAAAGGCTTTTGAAAGGAAGCTCTGTGCATCTGTAGATCTGCTTTGTGTTTTGTCCTCACCGCAGGCTCCACCATCTTTGTGAATATCCCAAGAGCTCTGGAAATAAAAACACTGGGACAGTGGCAAAGTATTGCAACAGTGATGAGTATTTGATGAAAGTATGAGGGAATTTTGCCAATGACAGTTATTCTTTGCTTTAGGTCCTCTGATGTTACATGGTCAGGTTGCATTTTGGTAGTGGCTGAGACGGGTGCAGCAGAGGCCCAGACCTTATCGTCTGCAGGAGATGGCTTCCCCAAGACTTTGCATGTCTGGAGCTTGTCTGAGGTTGCTGACTTGCACAATAGCAGGCATGATTCTCTCTTTTGGTTTCACTAGTGGTCTGATATGGAAGGAATTTCTGAACAGATACCTTTGTTTGTAATGCATACAGAGACACAATTCAACTATATGTAGAGAGATGCAGCAACGAGTCAGTAACCAGGGGTCCTTTTATCTGAAACTTTTAATGTGCATGAAATAATCAGCTCTTTGCACCCAGGTGGTGCACCAAACACTGATAAGCTGTGCCTTCACAACTTCACAGAGGATTTCTCAATTGACCTTGTATATATGTATCTAAATGAAAAAAAAAATAAATAAATTAAAAAAATATATATACATAATATATCTTCATTTATTTTTTTATTTATTCATTTTAATATATATATATATTGGCATAAGTGGTCACATTTCAGTGTTATAAACATTTCTTTCTCTGCCCATGCATTTTTACCAATGCCTCTCTGTGCAGAAAAAGGAGAACCTGCATGGACAAAGCCCAGTGAAGGGCAAGATGTACATGTGCTGTACTGCTGAACAAGGACTGAGCAAACTGATCTGCAGCATGACTAGCAGCAGAGAGTGGGGCTTGTGCATGCTGCAGCCAATGGTCCTGCCTGGAGCTGCTCAGCTGCACTGCACTGAGCTGCAGGCTGAAGGCTGCACCTTTTGTGTGTTAAAACAGAAGACCATCAGCCATCTGTAACTGTGTTTGTAACCATTGTAATCCCGACACGTGAAAATTCCTTGTCCCCATACTAATAGTGTGTGAGGAGCTAGTTGTTTAGTGAATGAGCTTCAGAATGAGTGAAGAGTTCAAACATCTTTGCTGCTGATATTGTGCCAGATGGCCACAACCTATGGATCCCTTCTTGGAAGGTGTGATCAACAGTGGGAGATGGTAATGATTTTTATTGGGAAGGCACTTGTTTGGTGAGCTAAAGGATAAAAAACCAGTGTTGCTCCCCTCAGATGCTGGAGGACCAGCAGCACAAGGTGTATGCATACTGGAAGATGATCCTGCCATTGAGTCCTTAGCAGCGGTATGTTCAATGTTAAACACTTGAAGTAAAGAAAGATTGGATCAAGTGGAGATCTCTGTTTCCTTGGCCACAAGGATGATGGGAGACGTGCTTAAAATACAAGGAAAGACAGATAAAGAAAGTTGTTCTCTTTCCTTTGAGGAATGAAGAGAAATGCGGTGCTAACCTTCAGACAAGCAAGAGGATAGGGCAGAATGAAAAGTAATATGGTTTTATTATACAAACACATATACATAAGGCAAGAATTAATGAGTTTATGTCCAGAAAAAAAAAAAAAAAAAAGTAAGAAATTTTAGCAAGATGTTTAAGTGAAAAAGGGGCATTAGGAAATACTTTCTCAGGAAAAGGAGAGAGAAATGTGGGAAGTGGTTGCCTGAAGATGGTGAAAATTGACACCCAAGCTTTTAAAAATAGATTTAAGAAATATCTGTCAGAAATCATGTGTAGTCAGTCCTTAAAGCACAAGGATGTACATCCCGATTTCTCAGGCCTCTTCTGGCCCTGTTTTTTTATGACTTATATGGTGTGTTTTTAAAGCTTTTAGTGTAAAGGCTTTATCCCTCAAACTGATCTTTCTCTCCCCCTACTTTTTCTTTAATCCAACTTTGTTCTTAGTACTCTGATTTTTAAGTGGCATTTCACATCTTTATCTCTATGAAATGATAAGCCATTTTCAAAAAGTGCTCCATCAAACAGAATTATCTCTACTGTTTGAGGATATAAAATTGGTTCTTGTTGTGAAGAAAATGCAGGTGCTGTCCTCTTCAGTCACCTTTTTTAAGGATTTTCTTGGGCTACTATAAACCGTCCAGAAACACGAAAAGTACCGACAGACTGGTCCTGAATTCACATGGGGTGCTTGTGGGAGTGGAGTGGAGCCATGTCTGCATCCAGGTGACTGGAGATGTCTGTGCTCACATTGTGCCCAGCTCCTTCTCCCTGCAGTGAGCACCTACAGGGTGATGGTGTTACCAGTATCAGTAATGAAGTCAGCTTTGCAGTTTGCTTCTGGGATGATGGTGATTTACGTGATCTATTGCATTATCCAAATGACTTATCTGAATCATGTCTTTATTGCTTACTGCTTTTCAGTATGCCAGTCTGCTTGATGCCTTTTGCATTGGTGATGCTTTTGTAATACGATAATTAAACCATACGTTGCACTTTTAGTAAGAGAGAATCTCTTGTCCCTCTCCTTTTTTCCCCAAACTCAGCAAGTAGCCATCATCCCAAATATTTTCTCGTTAAAATGATGAATGCCTGATTTCCAAGCTTGACTCTGCCACCAATTTGACTTGCAGCTCTCACAAATTATTTCTTCTTTCAGCTGTGACTCACCCAAGGGAAGCAGATGCTGCTTACCTTCACCTCAGCTATGCCAGGTTGCATGTTTGTGTGTTATATTTTGCATACAGCATAGTACAGCAGCTGTAATTAAATCCTGTCAGAAGTCAAAGAAAATGCAGAATGTTCTACAGCTGCTGTTAGTAAAGCCAAAATTCAGTGTCCAGTGAAGTAACCTGAGTCCTGCGCATTCTAAAATGAGGCTTTGTGAGGGTCAGGGTTAACATCTCCACATTTTCTTTGTATCTCATCACTTCCTTCAGAGGCCTTGACTGAAGTGCTAACTTTGGTGCTCTTTTCCCTTCCCTTCCCTTCCCTTCCCTTCCCTTCCCTTCCCTTCCCTT